>ML778218.1:16739-27327 GCA_009831015.1 Picea engelmannii
ATTAGTGTATGTATTTCATTCAGAAAATGTCAACCTCTCTATTCTCAAAGACCTTCCATTTTATAACTCCTAACTCTAACCATTTTCATAACTATCTCCCCTTTAAGACTATAAATTAAAATATATCTATGTATATTCGTTGAAATGAATACATTTTTCCTTTGTCTTCGAGAGGTACTTTAAATATTTTATTGTTAAAATAATGAATGTTTGGGCTGTCAGAGAAATGAACGATCATAATAAACAAATTCAATCACCGGAGGAAAATTTCATGGCGAATGGATTGGTCGTGAAGATTTTTTGTGTGTGTAATGTAGTGGAAAATCCGCAAGTCCCAATCTGGCAGAAGTGAGAGGAAGCTTTCAATCATTGACTAGCTACGAGAAGAGGCGCATGATCGACGATAGGCGTTACATACTAAAAAGATATGGCGGCAGGCGTTATAGGTAAACAGAATATTAATTTTTTTTATTAATGAAAAATTTCGATGTACGTGAAACTTACAATAACGCATGAAACTTATGAACCAATCAAATATTAAAACAAATATTAAAAAAATAAATTATATTTTCTACTTACTATGTTGAACATTATATTTTAGATAAAATTTTAAAGTCAAAGTACAAATAATATGAAGTCAAACAAAACCCAAGCCTATATACTGCACAGGCAGTATAATAAGGCACTTTATCGTTGGGATGCCATTAAGAGTTTCTTTCAACAATTTATTTAAGAGTTTCCTTCAACAATTTATTTAAGAGTTTCCTTCAACAATTTATTTAATTCATGAGCAGTAATCAATACAACAACCTCTTCATTCTTTGATTTTACCTGATTTCTCAATTCCTTTAATTATGCCTATTTTTCTTTCTTCATCCCTTCAATCATGTTTGCATGTACTTTATTCAAACCTTTTATTTGATTAGTTCATTCAACCACTTATGTATGATTTGTATGTTGATTCTTTCTCTACTAAATCATTTACATTGTCTTTGTCTTGATTACTTGAAAGATTGAAAATATTATCAACATCTTCATCAAGAATATTTGTTAATGATTTACATTGAGAATATTGTTTCTTTCTCTATTTTAACAGATAGATCTATTTACACTTTGACTTTCTCTTTCTCAAGGTATTCAAGATTTGTGGTCAGCTATAAAATTGTTTATCTTAACCTTCCTTGAACTAATTTATTCTGAGGAATCTTGAGTTTTGACTTTTAAATTTTGATCTTTACGTCCTTGGATTCAGTCATAGATGATTTTAGGGGATAAATTTCGTTAATGGGATAATTTTCCATGGTTTTTCCCAAAAACCCATTCACCAATTTCCATTTTTTCTAAAAACGATTCACCCAAATTCCAAAGAATAAAAATAATTTACCTTAACAATTGCAAAAAAATTATATAAACTATATAAAATCATTAGAAATTTGAATATTTTTACAAAACTATTGCCAAAAATTTTACATTTTGCATGTTAAGAACTAGTAAGATTAGCCCATGTTTCTACATTTTAATATAAATTTCCATCCTTAAAATTATCCCTAGATTCAATAATCCTTTAGATATTTCCACTTCTATTGAGTGGATTACAAAGTATTAACATATTGTTCTCCAGGTCTTTGAGTCTAGTAATATTCACTATGTTGATGATGTTTTCATTTTTTAGTTGTACATTCAACTTGTGGACAAGAGCCTGTAACTTCCTTACAATGACAATAGGCTGAATCAATCTTCGAGATATCGTGCATCCATTTTTTTATATGCCATTCTACCATATATGTGGCATTAACCTGATTTAAATATACTTTAACAGACATGGTTTTATACTCAGAGTGACCTCACACATTTGTAGTATCAGGTTGCAATACTAATAAATTAAATTTATTCTTCTCCTTGTTAGTGGATGCTAGAAATTTGGGAGCTCCAAGATCTTGCAATTTTAATTTAGTGACATGATCCAACTTCAACAATTGGGTGTTTTCATTATTGGATACATGAAAATTTACCATTTTTCTTGATTGAGAGTCTGTGGATGTCTCAGTTTTTCCTTCGGTAACTACATGAGATGCCATTGGTAACATAATCGATGGGATAACTAATACATGATCACTTGTTTTCTTTGATTGTAACTCTTCTAATAAAGAGTCAACCTGCTCGGAAAAACATTTTTGTGTAGACTCCTTAGAAGTAGTCTAGACATTATCATTGGATTGTTCAATCTCTTTCTAAATGTTTCATCTTTTCACCTCAAGCTCTTCTAATCCTTCTTATACTATTTCGATATGTTTTATTTTGATGTCCTATTGAACTTTCTCCAGGTAAACTATCTACAACATCATTCATTTGTTGGTAGGTACTGAGTTTTTGGCTCGACTCAACCACACCACCATGCATATGTATAGTAGTTGGAATAGGTATCATTGCTTGATATTTATTCAATATATGATCTTCTTTGGAATTTTTTCCAACTACCTGCAATCTCAACAAAGACTGCACTTATTCCCAGGTATTCTTGTTAGTCATTTTATCAATATCAAGGCTAGACCAATGAATATATGGTGTCAAATTCAAAGTCGTACATTTTTTTGAAACCAAATTATTAGGGTCGTATTTACAATCATTTCATTTCCTCGATTTTAGAAAAGAGATTATTTTAGAAATATCACCCATAGGAAACCTATTCTTTACAATCAGAGAGACAACTTGATAAGGTAAGATAAAGTAAGACTTGTGACTTTTGGAAATAAAATGCAGTTGGTTAGTTGCAAGTCTTTGACGAAGATATTCTAGAGAGAAAATATGAGATGATATATACATAGGAAAAATGTAAGGTTCAAGATCACAACCATACACAATAATTATGGTACAATCTTGATACAAATATCAATCACTGGTACTTGTTTTAGGATTTAACTAAATAAATTTCCCATATTCTTCAGGCATTCAAGAAGGATGCTTTCCAAAAATGATAGTATATACAAGTCAAAAAAATTGATTAGAAAATTGCATGTAATCCCCATTTGATGCATTCATTTAAAAAACATGAGTCCATTTAATGAATGACAAAGCTTTTTCCTGTTCATCTTGTTTTTGGAGGGAAATATGTGAACAAGAATCGACTTAAAAGAATAAAAACAAATATATCAAATATTCCTCGTAACAAAAAGTTTTAAAATCATGAAACGAACATGGTTGTTCATGGATAGCTTGTGCTATAAAATCTGCAAAGTTATATTTAGTGGATGAAGAACCAACTGGGGAAATTATATCATTCATCAAATAGAGCATAAGTTCATCAACATGCAAGTCATCATGATTTTCCAAATTGAGTGATAACATTGAAATTACTTACCGATAAATTGGGGAAAACAATATTGAGGATATGGGAAAGAAATTGGGAATGAAATTTTCATCCAATAGAAAATGATGTATGAATTCCATTTTCTCCCCAGGTGCCCAATTTTTCTCCTTGGAAATTAACTCTTCCCTATCAATTACTCTTGAAGGGATAGGTAATAAGAGCATAGAATTAATAGATTCTGGTGAACCCTAGTACTGTCTATAGACATTATGGAGTAACTTGATGGGTTATACAACTTGGAAAATGTTTCTACCAAGTCTGGTTCATGAAAAGTCTGAGGTATAACATCATGGACTAGTGTAACACCCTGTTTCCCCTAATTTGTAATTAATCATAAAATATGAATTACCATGCTAATGCATGAGGACAATGTAAATGTATTATTGTTTGAGTTTTCAATGACTAACTGTGGGGGCGAAGCCTTAAAAGTACTAGCCATGATATCACTAGAGGAAGAATTTGAAAACTATAAGAGAGGGTTCATTATGACAAATAACCCCAAATTTCCCTTGATGAGGATGACAACCTCCTTCGAATCCCAAGGAAAGATATCAGTTGGTGAAGAAAGGACTGGTGTTTGAATAATCAACCACCCCCATAAATGGAAACATGGGCTATCAGCCCGAAGTACCGCAGTGACCTGCAAACCTGAGATTCCTTCTGATAGAAGGAATATGATAGGTCGGAAAAAACCTTCCAGGGTAAGAGGGATACACACGGGAGAAGAGACACCAGACAAACAAAAAAAAAAGAGAGCGTGAGCTCGCAAGGGAGATGCGTGGAGCTCTCGAACGAGTCACGAATGGAAGGCCGCAAGCTTGATGCTGAGGAGAATCTGAGAAACCTCGCCGAGGCCATAACCGAGAGAGAAATCTCTAAGTTACAAAGAACATGACCCAAACAGAAGCGAAAACGGAGGAAGAACCCTCGAGAAGTGTGAGAATTCCCTGGTGATATCATGGCTTGGCATGGGGGTGGCTAGAGTGGTAAGAATGAATGCCTCTGGGCCTATGGTCGGGTGGAAGGACGAGCACCCACAGTCAGTTGGTTGGCGGCAACCTGTAATAGATAAGCGATTTCCTACCCTGTGTAATTTATCCGTAACTGTGTATGAATTGGTTATACTACGTATGCCTTCAGGAATGTGAATGAATGCTTAATGGATATACTGTATCCATTCTATTTCTGTGTGATTGTATAATTAGGAAAGTAAGGAATTATATGGTTCAGACATGACTTGTTCTCATAAACTCTTGAGTTTTGTAGTGTCTTAAGCTAGAGCCACGAACTGTGAGCTCGTTGACCTTAGGCGTAGTTGCATGTATGATGGTTTACTCACCTAGTCGTTCTGAGTCCCTTGGAGGATGGAGTTTGTTAAGCTCATGAGAGGTAGTGCAGATATGCACAGGCTCTCTGCGATCAAATAGAACCCTAGAACCCCTTGATGAAAGAGCGCAATAGTTGTGTTGAAGACTCTTCTAAGAGTCAAGTCCAGGAGAAAGAGCATAAATCTCTCAAGTCCTCCATAGCTGACGAAGCGTAGGAAGGATAGTGAGTTTCAAATACCGAAAGAGAGTACCCTTTCTTTTTCTAGATGAATGGATGAGATCCTTTCGGAGGATCTGAGGTCTATCCCGACCGCTATATTGGAGGAAGGAACGAAGGCGTTAATACCTCGACCCCTTCAGCCTTCGCAAGTAGCGATGGGAACCAGGACCATAGATCCAAGGACTTGTCGGAGCTCTATGGACCATCAATCTTAACCCTTGCATAGGCAGGAGAGTGGACTCGACGAAGTCCTGAAAGTCCCGAAGTATTCGAAACCGTCCATCGACACATGACACGTGGTTGTCGGTCGACGTTTCGACACCCGAGAAACCAGAGGGCAGGACCCCTCGTCTTCGCAAGTCACGAAATCCTGATATACAAAACCCTGATGCGCTCTGTGGATGAGCTGGTTTAACGTGAATAAGTTTCGACGTTTCGACATTTTGGAAACTAGAGGGCAAGATCCCTCGTCTTCGCAAGTCGCGAAATCCCGGTATTCGAAACCTAGACACATGATTAAGACTGAGTGTCTTTCAACACCCTTAAGCTCAGGAGGGATAGTGACCATCAGATCCAGATCAACGAGGGTCATTGATCTCATACAAAAAATCCCATATCAGAATTCGGGGATTGGAGTGACAAGAGATTTGGAGTCACTGCATCGTGAACTCCTAGTTCACGAAACTCCGAAAAGATCTGGACCGTTGGATCCTAATCATTGAGGATCATTGGATCTCGTATGAGAACTCGCGTATCAGAGTTTGGAGAATGGAGTGACCAATGGTTTGGGCCGCTACATTTCGAACTCTTGGTTACCGAAATCCCGATACAGCCAAGACTGTCGGATCAGGGGGAGATTCGCAGCCGTCGATCTCATCGAAGGTAAGATTTTAGGTTTTGGGGTTTGAAGAGTCGAAAGACTTGACTCTCTTACATCGTTGAGTCGCGAAATGCGAAAAGCACCTCTTGGCTTGGCCTGTGTTATAACCAACGATCACATGGAGGTGGATAAGGGAAGAGCTAGCCTACGCTAGGCCCCCGTAGAAATTTAGTGATTCTATCCCTTGAAGAAGAGCGAAAATTTTATTTTTGTCGTGGTGGGTATGTGACAACTAGGATTCTTAACCAAATAGGAAAAGAGTCATTTTGGCTCAAGGTTTGTTGATGTATTGAATCACACGCTTTTAACAAGAATACATGGTTCATACGAGGTTCAAAAATATCCTAGAACAAATCCACAAGACATTTTGAATACTTTGAACCACCACCAGAATTATTTGTAGAAATTTATTTCCCATGAGGATCCATGCTTATGTAGTAAAGTAAAATAAGTTTCTCAGAGTGGTGGAGAAAATACATGTACTTACCAGTTTGAATACCAACTTTTTTGAGTTCATCTCTATTAATCGACAACCATCTCAAACACTTCAACTCATGAAAACACGAATGCAAATGATAAGTTTCTCTATGATTTCTTATATTAAGCCGAAGATTTTTGCACACACATGTGAGAATGGATGTGTTATACTGACCACATCCTTAAAGATCACATCACATTAATGGAAATAAATGGAAATGAAACAACAAATCGAACCAATATTTGTTAAATAGTTTAATGAATCAAGTGTAAATTTTGGATCATTAAATCCTGTGAAAACCTGATTTGGTCTCCACCCGAAACTATTTTTCCACTGTTAGATTTAAAATCTGCAAACCATCAGATTATTTTGGGTGGTGAAGGAGTTTTAAAACTCGAGCCGGTTTAGACCCAAATCAATTGTTTTCTGTTAGATCTGATTAATATCCATCGCTAGATCTTTCGAAAGTGAAAGTAGTTTTTCATCTTCGTGTAACTCGAATACTGAATTAATTAAAATCCATTGTATCTTCCTCGACTCGAACCATATGAACTTTTGCATGATTAGGGTTTCTTTTCTAGCATGTCACATTTTGAAGCTATATCTAACCGTTAGATATGTAAGTGTACACATTGTTCGATGATTTCGGCTACCTCAAACTTTGTATATTTCAAGAAGCTTAAAGTGCAAAAACAATCACATCCATGTGATCTTTTAAAGTTAAACTGTCCAATCATTCAGATGAAACTTCACATATTATCCATCGTTTAATTTCATATCTGTGATCTGGATCAAACCATTGGTTTACCGTGCAAAATTGATTATAACCACTAATTAAGAAGTGAAAAATTAAATGAAATATGGTCATATCCTAGACTAATTCAACATTTTAACAACACTTTCAAAAAAATTAAAACTAGAAACCTAATTTTCTTATTGCCAATGGCTAAAATGACAAAATTTTAAGGAATGTCATAAAATGATAAAAAATGGTCACAACATTTGGCTCCAACTAGGGAGCATGAATCAACGTGAGTCATGAAGAATGCAAATCGTGCCTTTTCCCCATTGAGCCAAGGAGTCACATCATGCATTTATTGCTTTCATCATCATTTGATTGGTAAATCGAATACGTGTGAAATATCCAAAAAGAGATATCCTTTTTCCACTAAAACTTTGTATTGGATCTAATGTAATCATTAATTCTTTCATTCAAGCGTGTCATAACTCAGCATTAATCAATCAATCAATGTCAAAATTCATGACTAGCCAGTTAATTTTCAAACATCATTATAAATAAGCTAATATTAAATATTTTCTATCCATTTCATTATGCTCTACATCACAATTTGAACTAATTTTCCACAACAAGCAGTAAAATTCCAATTGGTGAAATAGTTATAAATGCATTTAGATTTAACAAACACTTAAGAAACGACTTTGTGAACTGAGGTTTTGAAGAAAGTAGGAGCCATGGTTATGAAGAAACAAGAAAAACCTAAGATCGAAAGTAAAAGGAAGGCAAGTGTCATGCCGAGGAAGATAGAAGATATAACACAAATGATAGCAGTGGTCATAACCAATCAAATCTCCATGGAAATGAAGCTAGATGCACTCATTTATAAACTATCCAATCTAAGGGATGAAAATTGACTACTACATAAATATTTGAAGGTTATTGCATAGAATAAATCGTGTATGTCAGGATAATTTCATACTCCACGGATATAGTTAGGCATGAATAGTGTACAAATTTCAGACGATAAATATTTTGGTATGGAATATGTAATGAATTACAAAGTTATATGAGAAAACATATTCTCAAAACTTTGAATATGTACCAGGATTTGTTTACTAGGAATATATGCATTATTTTATGATTTGCACCATATGAATAAATGTGTCTCCTCATTTGAAACATGTATTCCCTACATCGTCTAAAAATGGCAAGATCAAAGAATAAAATGGTTATACATGTATTAGTTTTTAAATCTTTATATGTTGCACAATACTTTTTATACTGCATATCTTTAAGCAATGAATGTTAATATATTCAAGTACTCAATCATCACAAATTTTCACATGAACATATATATATATATATATATATATAATCCTCATGTTGATCAAAATATCTGATCACTTGATTTTCCACTCCTTGGAATAATAATAAAAACAATTGATATCAGAAGAAGGAATTTTTTATGATAATTACTTCTTGGTGTAGCCCCCGGTCTCATATTCATCATGCATCTTACGGAATCAAAATCCGAGTCTGTATTCCCAATATATTTATGTTTTTTTCCAACTACCCGATCTTCCATAAGGGGCACTTCTTCCATGTGCAACACAGTTGATTTCTCTTTTCATACTAAGTTTGCTCTCTTATATTGAATGAGTCTCAAGGATACACTCATATTCGCGTACATCTTATGTTCTCATACTTAAATACTAACTTCTAAGCCTCATTATCATTCTCTCTTCTCTAAGTCCCATTCTCTCTTATCTTAGTCTTATACTTAGTCTTTTCTTAGTTCTGATCCCTTTACCATCTCCCCTTATAACTCAACATTCTTCACTCCCTCCTACCCTACGGTACCATACTTTGTTCCCCCTTATCACTCCACACTCCTCACTCCCGCAGCTCCATATGTCATTCCCCCTTATCACTCCACACTCCTCACTCTCATTGTGCCATACCCCATTCCCCCTTCCTCACTTCACTCACTCCTCACTCATGTGGCACCATACCCCATCCCCCTTCTTCAATCCACTCCTTCCTACCCCATGACCCTATAATTCTCATCAACCCACCACACTCCACTCCTTTCCATACCTCCCCTCTCGTCCTTCTCCCATACTCTCCCTTATTTAACATAATTCCAAATTTTATTCAACTAATCACATCAAGACATGTGGCAACCACCATACCTCCCCTCTTATCCTTCTCCCATACTCTCCCTTACTTAACATAATTCCAAATTTTATTCAACTGATAAATTCAAGAAATGTGGAAACCAATAATACTGATAGATGGTGCATCCATGATATTGAGACATCTGGCGTCCTATCACACTGACACATGGCGACGACTGGGTGCTGACTGTGTGACCAAAATTTTACTAAGTCGTGAATTTTCCTAAGGCACTACCTCAATAATCTCTTGTGTTTCACATGAATTATATGAACTCATTTACAATCTAAACACTAAATTCTCTACCACCACAATGCATGTGGGACTAAAAAGGCGGAATTTAATCAAAGGTTAAGATTGATCCACGAATTAAATCAATGGTTGTTGAGCAGTGATCTTCCAGAGCTCATAACTCATGATCCAGACGTCTGTTTGGGGAAAGTGATACCTTGTTGGAAAGGTAATATGACAAGGAATACAATGGGATAGGTTTTAAATGGATTAATTTGGCCATAATTCTTCAAAAAAATTAAAATATCAGTCAGCTCTATTTTCATGACTTGCTGAAAAAATTGTTTGGAACCTCGACTTCTCGAGGCTATAAGTTGAGGTCCATAACTCCAAACTTCGCTCAAGAGGACTCGTTGGAAATATGAAATAATGGATATTATTTATAAAATGCATTCCATGGCTTAGAATTCAGTTATATGATCAAATTATTAAAACACATTCCACTTTTGTTTAGATGGACAATTTTAAATTTTGGAAATAAAATTTTATTAAATGTTGAAGTGGGTCCCACTTGGAGGAACAAATTTCAATGACATAAGTTCATTAATAATAATTTAATAAAACATCAAGTCCAAAAATAAGAAGCACGTCGGAACTTCTAGAAGAACAAAAACCTTAATTACTTCAAAGAAGCATTGGGAGGAGATTTTAAAGGAAAGACATCACCATCAAAAAAAAGGTTAGATTATTGTTAGAAGGTTAGATTATCAGAGGTTTGAATCATCAAGATAACATTGTTCAACCATTCGTATGTATCCAACTCTCTGATCAGCAAATAAAGATCTCCATTTTTCTCTCAAAGATTTCTATTTGTATATTAGAGATCAAGCATAAGGCTGAGTTTTTTAGTGTTATTTATTTTTATTATTCCATGTCTCTTCCTAAAAATGTCAAGAGGGGTATTTTAAATCCATACATGTGGCTGGTAATGTAAGACATGATTGTCTAGATGATTCATGGAGGTTTATTCTGTTGAAATAATGTAACTGCGAAGAGCATTCTTATTATTTTGTTATTGGATTAAATCCCCATTGTGGATTAATCATGTCATTATTATTATTTTTATTATTAGGTTAATCCCCATTGAGGATTAACCAAGTCGGTAATTGT
>ML778218.1:33238-47877 GCA_009831015.1 Picea engelmannii
AAGGGCCAGATTTAATTAAAGGTGGATTTACCCACCCAGTGAGAAAGGTCGGCCCTGCCAAGATGGTGACTCTTCACACGTGCCAGATTAGTATAAATAAGAGGCTAGCGCCTCACTTCTAACACACACTTCACTTGCTCATGTTCTTATGAGGCAAGGTGATATTTCAAGTTGGTGAAAGAATAAGAAGGGTGGCGCATCTCTTGGAGGAGGATTTTCTGTATTGGTTGAGTTATCTCTTGAACTCTTGATAAGCTATTTATGATAAGGAAGTTTTTGCTGGGTTTTCTTCCCCTAGAGGGTTTCCCAGGATAAATGTTGTGTCTATTGTGGATGTGTATTTCTCAGTGATCTTGTTCATATTATGCTCTTATCTTATGAAATGCAAAGAACTATAATATTAGCATAAAACATTAACATATTCCTTGCATTTGGAAAGTTTTATTTATGAGAATTAGTCAATTGGTTTATTGAAATTCTTTGTAATGTTGAATATATTTTATGTATTAAACTCCAAAGAGAACTACTTCAGGGTATAATTTTAATGAATTCTCATACCTTGTTATTTATGAGCATGAGATTTTTGGATTATTCTCATCCAATTCTTTTCAGTTTTAAATGCAATAATCATTTAAATTTCTCTGAAGTGATCAACACCATTTCACTCTTCTTATTGTGAGAAAATATGGTTGCATCTTCTACTTGCATGTGTTGCAGATGGATTTTATAATGAAGTTGAGCATGCATTTATTTTGATATTGAAGTTTCTATTCATTTTTTTTCATTGTTAAAGAGTTGCTTGGTCCATTTCCAAGAAAATGTTTCACACAAAAACAAATTTGGTTATCAAGAACCATTTTATACATCAAATAAAGCAATAAATTTTGGGGGTTTGTTGTTTAGAATTCTCCCTTTTGATATTTGAATCCATGAACATCAAGCTATATCTTTTAGACTATAAATGAGAAGTACCACCTCTATAAAAATGCAGGGGGATTTTATCCTCATGGGGTTATTTTTTGGATCTTGACCAATCTGAACATCAACATTTTTGGTGACCATACTAGGGAACAATTGTTTTTCAAAAAATATGATATTTTTTAGGATCGAATATTATTGGAAAAATAGAAGTTGTTTGGCTGAAGTTTTGAATAATTATCTGGCAAATTGATTTAAAATGAATTGGGTTCTCGAAAAGCTTGTTCAAGGAGGATCAAATGGCCTTGAAGACATGCTATTAAAGTTTCAGGGACAATTTAGTTATTCCAAATTCTACATAACTAAAGAACCATCCAAGATTTGGGAGGATGAGCTCCTCGGTGACTCCGTCATTAAAACTTCATATTTTGAAAAAATATGTCCTGGCAACTCCACCAAAAATATTCATGAATTTCAAGAAGATCTATATTATGGCTCCTCCGACGAGTTTCTTTCATGTTGTGATGATATTTTTCCTTCCCCATCAAGCCCAACAAAAGTTGTTGAATTTACAATAAAGGGAGAAGGTATCCAAACAAAGAAATGGTTGCACTTGAAATACCATTCAATTTGCAAGGAGAAGTTAATCCCTTGCCAGATATTTCCATGGACAAGTTTCCCATGTTTTTCGGAAATACTTCAGAGGATGCAAATAAAAATTTGGTTAAGTTTGATAGTTCTTTTGGTATTTATAATGTGATTGAAAATGATGTTGCTTGTCAATTATTTATCTTAACTCTAAAGGAAGATGCTAGTGAATGGTATTAGTCATTGTTTCCCGGAACCATCACTAATTGGGATGTACTAGAAAATTTATTTGTCAAAAAATATTTCCCAAGAAAATATCCATATTCCCTTTTCTTGAAGTTGGTTGAAATCCATATTCCCTTTTTTAGTTGTTATGAAAATTATTTTCCTGTGAATATGAGATTTTTATTAAATCAAGATGGAAAGTGTAGCTGGAAAGAGTTAATGCAACGATCTCAAGTCATTGCAATAAATATTCATGAAACCGATGCTAATCTATTAAACTTCCCAATATTTTTCCAAGACAATAGAGGAAAGGATTTAGAAGAAACATTTGATTAAATGTGTGAATATTTTTCAGATCTTGTTCTTGAAACAGAAATGAGAACCACAAAGTTTCAATTCAAGAAGAATAACATCCTCTACATTCTCCATTGGAGGTAAATTTTGACCTCTCATGTGCTCAATTTGAGAGTAATGATCATAATGAGTTTAAATATGAATTTAAAGAAACTCCACTAGATGTACATGAGGGTTTCATTCAATATAATCATGATGAAAATGTTGCAGTGGATTCGCCAATGATATAGCCAATTTATACAAAGCCACAAAAAGAATTTCTACATTAGATGAACAAAGGTAATGGTAAAATCCATCACTTTACATCAAAATTTTATGAAGTTGATTGCTCATCTCAAGCAAACTTTAATGAAGAAGATATATTCAAAGCATCAAAAGAAGAAGGGAATTTACAATAAGAGGTTCCATGGGTAACATGTTTTATTTCTGAAGACAATGAAGTTATTGGTGATCAATAAAAGACAACCTTACAGTTCTCCTCAAATGTTCAACAACAATTTATCTTTGCAACCTCACCATGGAAACATGGTCATTGCATGAAGTAAGAATTCTTTCAGGACATTTCCATTGAATCAAGAATGTTGGATGTGGTCAGCAATAAGGAGAAAGATGGATTTTTTTTCAAATGGGAAACTTCTCACCAGATAAAGATTGCAACACTCATGAACAACCAAGAGTTGATTTTATTGAATCATGGTTCCAAAGAATTATTTTCCAAGCAATGAAATCAGATTTTGGGCACAACCAACTCAGTTTTACTTCAGTATTCTTTGGGCATGCACTTGACTACTTGATAGCATCTTTGATATGTTCCCCAATTTTGAAGTTCATTCCACAGATTGGATGGATGCTTGACTAGTTCAATTGGAAATCTACCTACACTTGAATATTTTCTCTCTCCTCCAAATAGGTTAGGGTAGGCAGATCTTATTTATACATAGTTTGTTCTTTGGTCAAAGTTTTGTATAATAAATAAATCGCTAGATGGAGATAATATTTGAAAATGACTCCATGACTAGATGGATGAGGAATTACAAGAATTTATTCTGAATATGGATCCATATCCCATTGGAGAAGGCGATTGGTCTTCAAATTCTGGTGTTCTCAACAATCCATAGGGGGTCATTGTCCTGCAGTTGGAGCCAGATGTTGATTAAAAAAATTGATCACTTGATTTTCCTCTCCTTGGAATAATAAAAAAAATTGATATCAGAAGAAGGAAATTTTGTATGATCAACATTTAATGGTGTATCCCTCAATATCACCTTCGTCATTCATTTTACGGAATCAAAATCCAATTCAACATGCCCAAGATATTATTGTTTTTGTCCAATCATTCGATATACCATAAGGGGCACTTCTTCCATGTGCAAAAAAATTGATTTCTCTTTTCGTACTAAGTTTCCTCTCTTATAATTTACGAGTCTCAGGAATACTCTCATATTCTCATATATATCATATTCTCGTACTTAGAGACTAAGCCTCATTATCACTCTCTCTTCTCTAAGTCTCATTCTCTCTTCTCTTAGTATTATACTTAGTATTTTATTGGTCTCGATTCCTTTCCCATATCCCCTTATAGATCCACATTATTCACTCCCTCCTACCACATGATTCCATACTCCAGTCCTCCTTACCACTCCACACTCCTCACTCCAACGACACCATACTCCATTCCCCCTTATCACTCCACACTCCTCACTCTCGTGGCACCATACCTCATTCCCCCTTCCTTACTCGTGTGGTGCCATACCCAATTCCCCCTTCATCACTCCACTCCTTCCTACCCCACGACCCTTCCATACCCATCGACCCACCGCACTCCACTCCCTGCCATACCTCCCCTCTCGTCCTTCTCCCATACTCTCACTTAATTAACATAAGTCCAAATTTTATTCAACTAATCACATCAAGACATGTGGAAACCAATAATATTGAGACATGTGGAATCCATCATATTGATATACATGGAATCCTATCACACTTAGACACATGGTGAAAATTGGGCACTCACTGGGCGATGACTATGTGGCCAAAATTTTACTAAGTCATGATTTTTCCTAAGGCACGACCTCCTTAAGATATTTTGTTTCACATGAATGATATGAAACAATTTAAAATATAAACACTAAATTATATACCACCATAATGAATATGGGACTAAAGAGGCATAATTTAATCAAAAGTTAAGATTGATCCATGAATTAGATCAACGATTGTTGAGCAATGATCTTCCAGAGCTCATAACGCATGATCCAGATGTCCGTTTGGGGCAAGTGATACCTCATTGGAAATTTAATTTGACAAGGAATACAATGGAATAGGTTTCGATGGCTGAACGTTTCCATAATTCTTCCATAAATTAAAATATCAATCATATCTGTTTGCATGACTTGCTAAGAAATTTGTTTGGAACCTGGACTTCCCGAGGCTATAAGTTGAGATCCAAAACTCCAAATTTAACTCAAGAGGACTTGTTGGAAATATGGAATAATGAATATTATTTCTAAAATGGTTTCTATGGCTGAGAAGTCATTTATCATGATAAAAAAAAATTAAAACACAGTCCACTTTTGTTTAGACAACCAGTTTTAAATTTTGGAAATAAAAGTTTATTAAATAAATTTTATTAAAGGCTGAAGTGGGTCCCACTTGGAGGCACAAATTTCAATGACATAATTTCATTAATAAGCATTTAATAAATCATTAATTCCAAAAAGAGGAAGCACATGGGAACTTCTAGAAGAACATAAATGCTAACTAATTCAAAGAAACATTGGGAGCATATTTTAAAACAAAGAGAGAACCATAAAAAAATGATCAGATTATTGTTACAGGGTCAGACTATCAGAGGTTCAAATCATCAAGACGGAATTTTTTATCCATCAGTATGCATCCAACTCTCTGATCAGTAAATAAATATCTCCATTTTTTCTTGCTTCTTCTTCTTCTACACAATTTCTCTCAAAGATTTGTGTTTGTATATCAGAGATCAAGCATAAGACTGTGTTTTTTAGTGTTATTTATTTTGATTCTTCCAAATCACTTCCTAAAAAGATAAATAGGAGTATTTTACATCCAAATATGTGATTGGTAATGTAATCCATGATTGTCTAGATGATTCATGGAGGTTTATACCTTGAATTTGAAAAACTTTGTTTATGAACAATAGTCAATTGGCTTACTGAAATGCATTGTAATGTTGAAAATATTTTATATATTAAACTCCAAAGAGAACTACTTCGGGGTATAATTTTAATGAATTCTCGGACTTTGGTATTTTTTAGCATGATATTTTTGTAGTATGTCCATCAAATTATTTTTAGTTTTGAATGCAATACTCATTTAATGTTCTTTGAAGTGATCAACACTATTTCACTCTTTTTCTTGTGATAAAATATGGTTTCATATTCAACTTGCATGTGTTGCAAAGGGATGTTATAATGAATCTAAGCATGTATTTATTTTGATATTGAATATTTTATTCATCTTTTTCATTGTTAAATATTTGCTTGGTCCATTTCCAAGAAAATGTTGCACTAAAAAATAAATATGGTTATCAAGAACCATTTTATACATAAAATAAAGCAACAAAGATTTGAGGTTTCTTGTTTATCATTCTCCCTTTTGACAACCCAATCCAAGAAAATCAAACTATATCTTTCATAATATAACAAAGGAGTACCACCTCTATAAAAATGCAGGGGGATTGTATCCTCATGACACTATTGTTTGGATCTTGATCAATTTGAATACCAACACCTCATTGATAAGAAAACAAAAATTTGTTTTGTTCGTTTTCATATTTTTCATTGTTAAATATTTTCTTGGTCCATTTTCAAGAAAATGTTGCACTCAAAAATAAATATGGTGATCAAAAACCATTTTATACATAAAATAAAGAAATACAGATTTGGGGTTTGTTTTTTTAGCATTCTCCCTTTTGACATCTCAATCCAAGAACATCAAACTATATCTTTCATAATATAACAGAGGAGTGTCACCTATATAAAAACGTAGGGAGATTTTCTCCTCATGAGGTTATTGTTTAGATCTTGATCAATTTGAACATCAACATCTCATTGATAATAAAACAAAATAACACCAGAATAACACCAGAAATAACACCAGAATAACACCAGAAAGAGCACTTTGATTACTGATAGCAATGTTCACTTGCCTCTTTGATGGGGCAACCACGAGCAGAGCAGATCTCTATTACAATAATATCCAAGACAAGATTTCTCATACCCTCTACTTCTATTTATACTCTATCTATCCAAAAGAACAATCTAGAGGAAGATCCTTCTAGAAGCGGAAGCTTCTATTAGGTCTTCTTACATTTGACTTATTCTTCCTTATTGCTAGGCCTTATTAATATTGGCCTTTATTAAAAGGAATTATATTATTCTACCTACGTGAAGGGTTAGGGAGTTTAGGTCCCTAACATTACCTCCCCCTTGAAGAAAAACCGTGTCCTCAAGGCTTCAGATGAGGGAATTGTTGTAGAATGGTGGTCGGCTCCCAGGTGGCATCTTCTAGAGGTGTATCTTTCCATTGGACTAACACTTCTTGGATGGTGTGTTGATGGAGACGACGCTCTCTTTGGGCCAAGACTGTGTGTGGTTGCAACCATATAGAACCTTATTCATCCAACTCAGGGAGACTAGTTTGAGTTTGGAACTTAGTTCCAATCACCTTCTTAAAGCAAGAAACATGAAAAATAGGATGGAGCTTCAATTGAATGGGTAGATCTAACTGATAGGCCAACAATCCCACATGCTTGAGAAATGTATAAGGACCATAAAATTTGGGCGCAATTTTCTAACAGTGTTGAGCTTTGAGTGAAGTCTGCTTATAAGGTTGTAGTCAAATAAATACCTTGTCCCCTTCAACAGAAGGGGGTTCAGAATGACCTTGATATACTCATTGCTTCATGTGATTATAATCCATGACCATATTGTCTTTGAGGACACGAAGAATATCCTCACAAACAGTAAGATTTTGGTCAACCTCATGAACCTTCAATACCCCTGGCATATAGGAGAGAATTGATGGGGGTTTTGGCCATAGGCTACTTCAAAAGGATTCATGTGAGTAGTTGTATGGTAAGATGTGTTGTACCACCATTCAGCTAGGGGTGCCCATTAATCCCATCGATTTTTCCGCTCATATGCAAAACACCTCAAATATTGTTATGAACACTTTGTTATCACTGAAATTTCGTCTGCACATGGCGACAAGAACTCCACATCATCAAAACAAACAATGAAGTCATTCATGGCACTGAATTAAGTTCACAGCATTCCATAAGGTTCAAAAACTATACAAAGTAACCAAAAATGGAAGGGCGCTTTACAGCAGCTTGGTGCGCGCGCATATGTGCGGGACAAAAACATGTCTCCAGTGCATGCGCGCCCCGACGCGCGCCTGTCAACATAAAAAGCCGCGCATATGCTAATACGGTGCATTAATTGCTTAAGTCGGCCTCCCGACCACCTGTGGACCGGCCCCCAAGACGATTTGACCCTCAGATCAGGGTCAACTCTGCAAATTCGGCGAATTAAATGACTTAAGTGAACCCTAAACAGGTCCGTGTTTACACCGGAAGCTGGTTACGTGACCGCCTGGAAAATGCTATAAATAGATGTGAAGACTCATTGTTTCAGCAGAGAATCCAAAGCAGAGTTACGCTGTCCAGATGAATCAGAGCCTAGCCTTTGATAACCAGTCCATCAACTGTGTAATCCAGAGTTCTCTCACCACTCATTTATGTTCTGTTCATTTTGTAAGGAAGGCATTCCGTTGAGGATTTCCGAAGGACCTTCCGCTGGAGGGAAGAGGAACCATTATCCCTTTCTTCAGCGTGTGCTATGGTTTTCGCTAATAGATCAAGCCTTTAAACCATTGATGACTCCCTTGTTTCATATTTGACGTTTTTGTTTATTTTTGAATTGTTATTTGCTTTCAGCTCTTAGTTAGGTTGTATTTAAATTCTGTTTTCTGTTAACCCTTTTTGCTCCACAGCTCATCCTGTTCTGCCTTGTTGAGCCCAACAGGGCATGCTAGTGCTCCCATTTTTGCTCACCCGGCGACGATTCGAGCACGAACACACTTGTTGACAATTTCAGTCTGGACATCTGTTTGGGGGTGATAGGAAGTGATAAGATGCAATTGGGTGCCTTGTAGCTTGAAAAATTCTTTCCAAAAATTGATGGTGAAAGTTGGGTCTCTGTCATAGACAATAGAATTAGGCATGCCATGAAGCTTGAAGATATTATCCATGAATATTTGAGCCACTGTGGAGGTTGTGAATGGGTGTTGAAGAGCATAAAAATGAGCATATTTGGAGAGAAGATATACTACCACCATGATGAATGACTTATTGCCCAATTTAGGTAATCCCACAATGAAATCCATAGAAATATCTCGCCAAATAGCAGGGGGAATCAAAAGCGATTGGAATGTTCCTGGAGCTTTGACAGTTTCTCCCTTGTTGCATTGACAGACCTCACATTCATCCACAAAGGTGAAGACATCATGTTTCATACCCTTGTTGTGCCTTTTTTTTCCATTGTCACCATTTCCATCGTTCCAGATCCAGATGTAGGACACCATAATGAAGCTTGGCTAAATCATAAATAATGCCATGCAAAGAGAAATAATGTTCCATTTGGGTGACCCATCCTATAGGATCTGATCCATCAAATTTGTTCACCTCAATTCTAGGAGGGTGGAGGTCTCGGGAAAAGTGGGTAGTATGAGGGCCTTGGTAATGAGAATATTCATGGTCATCCTGATAAGATGGTTGTTCAGAAGGGGAAGGGTTCTATGAATGACCCAGGAAGTTTTCTTTGAGGTCTTTGATGTAGGAACATTGTTCTTGGAGGTATTTGATGTGGGAACATTGGTCATTGAGGATCTCAATAGTCGAATTGATGGAGCTAATGTTGGAACTGATATGCTTGATGTATTCATTGTGCTGGTGGTTTTCATCAATCAAGGCATTGAGTTCTTGGGCTCCTGTGGTAGTCATTTGGACAAAGGAGCAGGAAAATGGTATAGGGGAAACAAAAGGGGTTTGGAGGGGTGGGTTAGACCATGGATATAAAAGGGTGTCAAATGATATATACCACTATGATTGGGGCGAGAAGGGGATCCAAAGGGATAGGATCCAAATAGAGTGTCAGAGACGGTTCAGGTCCACCAAAAAAAATTGTGTTAAAATGATAGGTATCACTAGAATCAGGGCAAAGAGAGGAACCCAGTGGGATAGGTCCCAAATAAGTGTGTCGATGGGACCACTATTAATTTTTACTCCTATGGAGTTATACTCTGGCTTGAATAATATTGCAATGATGAAATGCCCAAATGCTTAACAGGAAGAAATGTGTAGTAATTTCGCAACCAGAATGTAGAAGGCACAGTTGCGCGGCAATAGATCTTGTCTGTTCTATTTTTTGTTTTGGTTCCCAAGGGTAGGATATTCAGGGTTTCTACAGACAAGGGTTTTCCCTGTGCTATAAATCTTTGATATATGTGTGGGGTATAAAAATAGTACTCAAAAAAATATCTCAGGGCACCAACTAAGGAGGCTAGACCGTTCCCTTAGTCGTACTACCCAACTACCCAGGTACTAGAGAGTATCTTCGTGAGTGTTTTTCTCAATGGCACTATAGTAGTCAGGCGGTCAATTGATTTATCTATGGAGGGATTCAAGAGATATAGGTCGATCTATATACATGTGTTGTCTGATGTGCTACCACTTGAAGGGGTACCAATAGGGGTTACAAGCGTGGCCAACAGATGTGCTCTTAGGTACCACTTGTATTCCGTGCATGTATGACTCCCTGACCGTGGGTTTATGCGAGTAACAATAGATCTTTGTAACTTTAAGACGTCGAAATACATATCTACCATGAAAAAAAAATTAACCCACAATTTTCTACTGAGGAAGGTGCTATGATACCACTTGTAGTATTCAAGATATAAAATAGTATGCAGAACATAAATATTTTAGCTAGAAATGAGAGAGAAGCAATGATATAATCATAACAATACTAGAATAACACCAGAAAGAGCACTTTAATTACTGATAGAAATGTTCACTTGCCTCTTCGAGGGGTAAACCTCCAGTAGAGCAGAGCTCTATTACAATAATATCCAAGACAAGATTTCTCATACCCTCTACTTCTATTTATACTCTATCTATCCTAAAGAACAATCTAGAGGAAGATCCTTCCAGAAGCGGAAGCTTCTATTAGGTCTTCTTACATTTGACTTATTCTTCCTTATTGCTAGGCCTTATTAATATTGGCCTTTATTACATGGAATTATATTATTCTACTTACATGAGGGGTTAGGGAGGTTAGGTCCCTAACAATAATTAATGGTTGTTAAATATTTATCATTTAGGATTTCAAATGTATAAGTATTCAGAGACTAACTTGATAAATATAATGTTATAGAGTAGAGATAATAGGTTATGTACAACATTTTGATTCATGTCACTGGAGTATTATAGTATAGTTATAAGTGTTATAGAAAATGCATCATAAATTTTCAATGAAGTCTATACACAACAATCAAAATAGATTTTAAGCATGCAAAAATTAGTGGTTGGGGTCAACCTATTTATACTTTTCAAAGGTTTTCTATAAAAAAAATATCCTCTTTATTATGTGTGTGTGTGTGTGTGTGTGGTGAATCTAATTGAAACTAAACTGCAAGATTTCAAATAAAAATAAACTAATTTGTACAATGAAAAATGTGTACAAAATTTGTAGTAAACCAAGAAATGTTTTAGAAATTTCCCATTTGTTGGGCCTCTAAGACTTTCTCTATGCAAATTATTCAAATAAAATGAATTGTGTTCCACAACGACATCTATTATAAAAGGACCAAGCCATAAATTATCGAACTTACCATGTTTACTTAGTTCTTCTTCCTATTTATCCCATTTAAGAACTATATCATCGGGTAGGAAGGTTCATTATTTAGCTCGACTGTCAAATAAGGACTTCATCCTCACTTGATAGGCCAATTTTCTATCATTAACTTTTTCATGGGCTTGCTACACCTGAATAATTTGATTTACTCTACACTGCATATTGTTAGGCTCTTCTTGAATGTCTTGAAGTATTTTCATCACTATAGTTCCTAGATGTACAGGAATAAAAACATCAAATCCATAAACCAATTGGAATGGGGATGTTCTTGTATATATTTTATTGTTTATTTTGTCTGCCCATAATGTAAAATTGATTTGGGAATCCCAAATTTGTTTCTTTGTTCCCACCATCTTTTTAATGATCTTTATTAGATTTTTATTAGTCGATTCTACAAGACCATTACCCTATGGATAATAATTATATTTAATGTCCAAGTATTATATGATGATCCAACAAAAAAGTAAGCATAGTAGCTAAAGAAAAATCCTTTGCACTGTCCGTAATGATTTTCTTTGGACAACCAAATCTTGAAAAAATATTTTCTTCAAGGAATTTAATTACCACTTTATTTGTGGCTTGATTTATTTAATGTCCAAGTATTATATGATGATCCAAGAAAAAATTAATCATAGTAGCTAAATAAAAATCCTTTGCATTGTCCGCAATGATTTTCTTTGGACAACCAAATCTTGAAAAAAAAAAAACTTCAAGGAATTTAATTCCCACTTCATTTGTGGCTTTCTTTATTGGAATGGATTCATCCCATTTTGTAAAATAATCAGTTGCAGTCAATATCCAATGATTTTGACCACTTGATGATGGATGAATCTCACTGATAAAATCCATCCCCCGTTGTTGAAATGGAGTTTTTTCTTTAATTGGTTTGAGTGATAAATGTGTCATTTTCTACTTTCCAGCAAATAACTAACATTCTAAACACACTATAACTTTTTTATTAACATAGGCTAGTAAAACCCACTTCTTAAAATCTTGTGCATTGTGGCCTTCCAAGCATAATGTTCACCGCAGACACCTCTATGATGTTTCAATATTAAGCAATCTATCTCATCTAATAATACACATTTTAGCGATATTCCAACAAGATCCTTCCAATAAAGTAGACCCCCAATAATACAATATTTTATCGCTTTAAATTTTAAAGATCGAGCTTGTAACTTATTTAGTTGTGTTGGGCACAGTAAATCTTGGAGGTAATATATAATATTACCATACCAGTATGATATTGAAAAACATGAGTCAACTTCCAACGACGGTGGCTTAGGTAAAAATGAATAATTTTGAATCTTACCTTCAAGACTTCTATCTGAAAACTGGTTTATCCCCAAGGATTTACAATTAGATTCAGCTAATAATTTAACAAGGTCATATCCCTTATCATCTTGGTAGGTTTTGGCAATCTGATTTCCTCTTGAATTTTGTAAATCCACTTTCCTCTTCTTCCCTCATTGTCTTTGTGAAAGAATATACTTTACTGTTGAAGTAGGGACATAAGCAATAATTTTAGAATGAAGAATATAATCCTGAAAATTATTTTAAGGTTTTAACCAAGGAAAATTCTTACTTTTCCATTATATTGTATTTCATCTATGCATCTATCAATGCTCGACTAAAAACTTTTATAGGTTTCTCATGACCCTCCTCATTTATTTGTAACAAAACAATAACAATAGTATATTTGAAAGAGAAAGGAAAAACCAAAAACTCCTTTGTATAATTTGGGTTTATCAAGACTGGGACTTTGTCAGAACTCTTTTGATTCAGATGAAGGAATATTTACCTGCATTGGTCCATTTATCTTTGTTCCCCTTTTTTAACATATTAGTAATATCTTTGACAATTTTAGCAAAGTTAGGGATAAAACACCTCAAGAAATTAATTTTCCCTAAAACTAATTGGATTTCTTATTTATGTCTAGGAAAATTAATAGCCCGAATAGCCTCGATTCATTCCATATCAATTCTTACCCCTTCCTTAGAGAAAATATTCCCAAGGAGATTCCCTTAAGTTATAGAAAAATAAAATTTCTCAGGGTTCAATGATAATCCATATGTTAAGCCCTAATATTGGCTCATTACCCCTTAATTGGGGCATATTATATTATTAATGTTATTTTATTTATGTTGACTTTAGTCCATTAGTTGTAATTATACCTCTTAGTCTCCTATATATACCAAGGAGACATTTTCATTTGGAATCATCTTGTACTTGAACATTTAAGTGGGGTAAGAGGAGGTTTCCCCCTCGAAGAGGCTTATTATATGAAATTATCTATTTTTCAAGGTGTTGAGTATTTTTTCTGAGGTTTATCTATGCTATATTGATATTTGGTTCTTAACATATGGTATCAGAGCTCAAGGTCTTGGGGTTTCGCTGCTACATCTGAGACACCTTGGAATTTTTGCTATAACTTTTTTTATAAAACATTTCAGAAAGAACGGCTTGGAGGGTATTTAGTAGACAGATCAAGGTACCTTGGGTTCAAAATTCAGCTTCTGAGGCCTTATAATTTCGGAGATACAACCTGTACAAGATAGCGTTCTGGAATCATCCTGAACTGAGTCATTGAGGAATTTTCGCTATAAAATTTTTTATGTAACGTTTCAGACCCTGAACTCCAGAGGATATTTATAGAAATAAGTAAGGTATTTGTAGTAAAAATTCCAGGTTCTGGGTCATCTTAAATTTGTAGATACACCCTATGTAAGATAGGGTATCTGACTAGTCCTATTGACTAGTCTCAAGAAGGTGTTCTAGGTAAAACAATCATAAATTCTTCCTAGAGTATCCAAATTGAGTGGGACTAGTTTCATTGGATCTTGGACAGTCTGTACTATCTCTGGTGTGAGTTTCAGAATTTTATATCAATTATTTTGTGAGGGGAACTCTATACAAGTGAGATCTCTTGGAAAGGAAAAAATTCGGAAAGTTTGTGGGGAATTTACCATAAATTCTACTTGGCACATCCAATTTTGATCAGACCTGTGGCATTGCAGAGAAGAAATATCAGAGAACTAAATAAAAGAAATTTTCATACCCAGAAAGGCCGAAACTTGGGAGATACAACAGAAGAAATATTATCTAGCAGAACCACCTCAAAATCAAGGCTCAAAAGTGATACTTGGCCAACATGCCACCAAAAAAGGGACCTTCTACACCAAATAAGCCTCCAGAAAATCCTACTTGGACTCTTGATGAAGGTGAATAAATGCATAGGGACATAAATGAACTACAAAAGAAGATGGATTCAATGGAAGCTAAGTTGGATACTAAGATGGATGGTTTAAAAGGGGAGACCATGGAAGTATTGAAAAATTTCGTAAAAGAGAAGACACCTGAAATTCAAAATGCATCCCATGAAATTCATGATGAGGACACAAGGAAGGTGAATCAAGAATGGAGCAACTCCAACTTTGTCTTGAAGACCAACCACGTTCCTAAAATTGATATGAGGAAGTTCGATGGCAAGGACCCAATCACATGGATACTTCATATGGAGCAATTCTTTGATCTCCATAATGTGCCACATACACAAAAGGTACGAATTGCTTCTTTATATTTAGAACCTAATCAATTTGTATGGTA
>ML778218.1:50286-64925 GCA_009831015.1 Picea engelmannii
AACCAAAGTGAAGATAGCACAATCTATTCAACAATCAATCTATGTATATGATCAAGGAATTATACAATAAAGTGGAAATAGCTTTATGGGAAAGGGACATGCTACTGTATCATATTAATGGAAAGTAAAGATTACAACCTAAGCCTTGTTGTTGCAAACTTCCTTTCGATGGCCCTTGGCTCCGACACACACACTTGCTCAATCCTTCCATGAAGAAGATCAAATCCTCTTGATAGACCTGCTAGAGTCTTCAAGTTGTTGTTCAATGTTGAGTCCTTCACACAATTCTTTCACCAATTCTCCAATGAATCTTGCTTAACCTTTTCCATGAGAATTCCCTCAATATATAGGAGAGAATGAATTAGTTACTTGGATAAGAATGATCCCAAAATATCAGGGAATCCATTACTAGGACAACCATTCGAATGCCATCTCATACTTCTAAAAGATTCCCTTCTAGAAGAATCGAAAATTCATATTTTTCCTTGCTTTAGGAAGAGTTCTCACCCTAGCAGTTCAACATAGTGTGAAATTCTCACATCTTGGCTTAAGGAAGCCTGGGAGTATCATGCATTCTCGTAGGCAAATATACTAGCAGCCTGCGAACCTTCTTCAAAATGAGATTTCTGGAAAGAGAAGAAAGTAACTTTTCTCAGGAGAAAGTTCTTATGAAGAGCCTGAGTACACCATCATCAATACATCATCATGATGACTAAAAACATGGGTAATAGAATGCCCCCCAAAGTATGAGGTTGGAACTAGTGACAGTCGATAGACTTTGTAAGCTACATGTGTGTGTCGAGAACCAGGAGCACACCTAATCGAAAACTTGCGAACAACCAAGCATCTGCAGAATATCATATATATCAATTCTGAGGTAGGCATTCCCATACTCAAATCACAGACTGATGACATTGTAGACATGGGTCATGGCCACCAATCATACACTGTGTATCCATGCCGTCAAAATGTAGCATAGCCACTGGAATACACTGTGGATCTATGCGAGAAATTTAAAATCAAGACGACATAGCCACAAGACATACACAGTTGATCTATGTGTCACAAATTATACATACTCCATTGCAACCTGGATCACAAAGATGATATCCAGGGTCTTCAATCTCGTCGCCCAAAGTACAAATCTAACAATGTGATTACATGTGTTGAAGTCGAACATGATAGAAACCACTTGATTACCGGTCATTGATGAAACCGTTAACAAGTGCGAGGGAAATCACCATTGATGTCAATGACTCCCAGGGTACCATAGTATAATCCATCGAGTGTGAATAAATGAGTTGAAGTCAAACATCCAATGGAATCTTTCGATCAGGGGTCAATGATGTAAACCCACTATCGAAAGCAAGGAAACCTACCATTGAGGCATGCAAGCTCCAAGGTACCAAATAATTTCTAAGTCTTGATTTCAGATAATGAGCTGAAGTTGATGGAACAAAACTCGTCACAGGAGGGCCTTGATGTATCCCCCATCAATGATACGAAATGAGTAACAGATTTAGAGTATGATGTGAATTGGACTGGACACAGGGAAGGCCGACACGAAGAGAATGGATAATTGCAGATGGCTGACTCAATATAGGTTTCAGATGGACTTCTCTTGAACATATGAATGACACGACCAATGATTTGGCAGCATTGACTCAAAGACGACGCAGAAAATGACCTTGTAATAAATCGAATGAGAGACAAATGAATTTCCCAAACTGGCTTCAAATGATGAATAGGGGGCGTCATGTTCAAGAGAGACACTAACTGCCAATCAATACGAAGATGAAAACATATCCCTTTCCCAAATTTTCCCCCACCATTTCTGTCGAGTACCTCTTTATTTTTACGCAAGCTTGAGGAGGATAACATATGCTTGTTGATGTAAGCTCATCCTTCGAACGATTCCCTCGGAGTATGTTTAACGAACCCTAAGAAGGAGTGGTTCGGTCCCATCATGGGTCTGTCAATGTTTGTTTAACGAGTTCACAGATAGAAAACTCGAAGTTTTTTTCAAGATTATAGAGTTTGGAAAAAACACTTAAAAGAGAACTCTCTCAGTTCCTTTTTCATAAAATAGTCTGAATGAGACCGAAAAAGAGATAAATTATCACTCACCGGACGCTTACTTCAAATACTTTATCGAGCGTGAAAATAGCAAGGTCGCTCGACGATCTTTTCATGTTTAGAGAGTCTGAAAAGAGCTTAAAGAGGACTCCAGGGGGGTTCTTTTTTCATATAACCTTGTTGAGCCCGAAAAAGTGATAAAAGTACGCTCGATCGTGTTCTCATATATTTACGAGCGTAAGAATGGACAAATACCACGCTCGAGGTTTTTATATAAAAACCATAAAAAACAATCAAAAACACGTGATAACAAAGAAGAACATGTATGTATCCCTGTATTTGATCATCAAAGTCATCACACCTGCAAGAGTTACACTCAACATGACATTAGGGATTAGGGTTTAATCGATAAATAATCATAAAAAACCAAAATGATATAGTAAAAGTAAATAAAAGGAGTAAATACTCTTTTTACCACATCATTTTTACATTTCCACTATTGAGCTCAAAAAACCCATCTTTTACCCTCCAAGTTCGGTGTTAGATTGTGGGAGCTACGAGAGACCATTCAACAATCCATCTGTGACAGTTAGGTAGGCTCTTCGTCCTTAACACTTTCATGGTTTAATTTTGTAATTTCATTGGTTAAATTTTCATTTTTAAGTTGATTTTCCAAGCCCTACATGCGCGCTGCCATTCTCGCAGGCAGGCTATACGGGGCCTGCGAGAATGAGGCATTCTCGTAGGTGATATTAAGGCCACCTGCGAGGTTCTCGCACTGTACACACAGGGCACCTGCGAGAACTGCAAAGCTCAATTTTTTTTTTTAAATTTAGCCAATGAAAAAGAATGGATTCATGAAAATAGTTGCTAATCTTCTTGTTGTGTCTCTTATGCAGATAATTGGCCATCAACATGGTGCTTGAATGGCGCGAAAGGGAACATGAAGAAGACAATGCAATGGCCGAAAATCATCCACCTACTATAGCTGCTTTGAGAGACTGTGGGCTCTTGAAGTACTTTCGCATCCCGAGCATGAGGGCCCAAGTCAGACTATTAGAGTACCTGGTGCGCATGTGGGACCCTAATCAAAAAGTATTTCAGGTGGGGGTCCACACACTATCCTTAGACATTGAGGACATTTATTTTTTGACCGGATTGTCCCAGCGGGGGTACTATGTGAGTCTGACCGGTAGCAGAGGTGGTGGGCTACATATGAGTGAGTACTGTCGTATACACTACATTCCCGAGGCTGAGAGAAAGAAAGGAAAAGTAACTATCTGGGGGGTACGAGATTTGACCCTCCGTACTATCCTATTCACTATAGCTCGGATGGCTGGGATTTCTGATCCTCACATGGCATTACAGAGTTACTTCCAGTATGCTATTGAGTGTACTAAGCCTTGAGTATTCAACTAGGCAGATGTTGTGCTTCACAGTATAAAAAAGCAATTGACCAAATGTAGGCGAGGAAACCTGAAGCAATTCGGGTATGGATCTTTGTTGGTGTCCTTCTTCCTTGAGAGGGTCCCATTACTGAGGCTACAAGTCGAGTGGAATATACTGGCTCCTAGGGACCCAAGGATGTTGATATGGTGTTAGCTTATGGCCCAGCACGTAGCAGGACTGATCATCAAGTATGATGATACTTTCTTTGACTGACTTCAATCACAGCTGTTGATGGTTGACGACTACACTTATGCTGGGCTGGATTTTCAAGGAGATCTGGATTTGGTATTGCCAGAGGATGCTCAGTGGGGATACCTTGGTAAGAAGTACACACATTTTTCTTTTCAAATGTTTTTTGTGAATTTTTATCATATTCAAATGTTTTTGGTTTATACGTTCGTCCAAAGACTAATACAAAATCGTTTGTTGATAACACAAATGTTGGACCTTACAGACCTCCTGGCACTTCGCCCATCCAGCGGCGAGGAGAGGTAGCGTCAGCACCACAGTATGTTGAGGATTATCAAGTGGTGGAACAGAATCTAGAGGGCCTAACTGTAGACATTCCAGACATGACTCTGGAAGAGGTTCCATGACGTGATCAACGTCATACTGTAGGGGTATCAACATCTATGAGTCGACTGCTCCGTAGGGTTTCTAGGGAAGTCGTGTGTTACCGTGAACGTCATCCATGACGTCACTTTGTAGAAGCTATGAGCTTCAAATTTTGACATTTTGGTCTTCGGACAAACTTTTTTGTAAAAAAAAAACTCTTTTGATCGTTATATATACAGACGGCTTCTACCGGTTTACCTTATATTGTGTGAATTTCGATGTGTTTGACTTATAAATGATTCAAATGTCTATCCAATACATAATTAGCCAATGCATCTGTTAATGTATTTAGACATCTAGGAATATGTTGATATTCAATGTGATCAAAATAACGTTCCAAGAGGCAAATTCGCAAATACACCCGTAACAAAGTAGGACTTCGAATAGAGTAGATATTACTTAACTGTAGTACTACAAGCTGCGAGTCAAGTAGCACAACCAAATGACGAATTCCGAGCGAGATAGCATCAACCAATAATTCAATAATGGCACTATACTCTGCAATGTTGTTGGTTGCACGACCGAGGCACACACCTCGTAAAGAGACAAGTTCATTTGTAGGGGCGTAAATTGTCCATGCAGCAGAAGCAAGGTTCTGAGTACTATGGCTAGCACCATCAGCGAAGCCAATATAAGGTAGCGAAGACTCCAACATCTAGAAATCAAACACAACGTCACATAAGGGTATAGACCAGATAACGACCAAAGAAAACTATAGTAACACACAAAACGTATGATACAATAAAAATACAAGTACTTGTGCACAGATGATTTATGCATAGTACTTCTTCAAGTACAACCCATTCCTAGGTTCACTCAAAGGGATACCATCGTAATCTACCAACTCATATGCTCCTTTTTCCAAAACTCGGCGAACGATATAAGGACCTCGCCACATGGGTTCGAGTTTCCTAGCTCCTAACAAATCTCGATCCTGTTCATAGAGAAGAACAAGATCACCTTCGGAGAAAACGCGAGGCTTGACATGCTTGTCATATTGGGCCTTGACACGCTTTTTCTGGGCTTCTATTACTAGGGTGGCATCACGTCGAGTTTCATCTAATCGCATTAGATACAATAGACATTCTTCTTCAGCAGAAGTGTTGGGTAGGAGTTCAACAGCTAGCTTCAGAGAGGGTATCTCACATTCTATAGGGAGAATGGCTTCCACACCATAGACTAAACGAAAAGGTGTAAACGCAGTAGCGGACTTGATGGATGTCCGGTACGCCCACAATGCCAAAAATAACATTGTGTGCCAACTTGTTTTATGAATCCCTATCATCCGTCGAAGCATAGTTATGAGAACTTTGTTGATCGCTTCGACCTGGCCATTAGCTTGTAGATAATAGGGCGTTGAGTTATCATGGCGAAGACCCAAATTTTCCGTAAGTTCAGACATCATAAAATTCCTAAAGTGGCTACCGTGATCAGTGACGATAGCTTGGGGAACACCAAAATGAGCTATGACGTGATTAAAAAGAAACAAGGCTGCGGTCTTTCCAGTGTTGTCAAATGTCAACATCGCCTTGGCCCATTTCGTAAAGTAATCAACGGCTACAATGATATAACCATGCCCCCCGGCCGAGTGAGGGTGACATGTCATGAAATCAATGCCCCATTTCGCAAAGGGACCAACTAAGACCACAGGATGAAGAGGAGCAGGATGTGACCGAAGTTTCTGGTTGTAGGTCTGGCAAGCATGGAATTTATGAACGACAATAATGCAGTCGTTAAACAAAGAAGGCCAAAAATACCCTACGCGTAAAATCTTCTGGGCAGTTGCATACCCAGACATATGACCACCACATGCTCTAGAATGGTAGTCATTCAGATATTTCTCCTCTTCGTCGAACGTTAGACAACGTCGAAAAACATAGTCAATACCCCGACGGTAAAGAGTATCCCCGAGGATAATGTATTGACAAGATTGATAGCATATGCGACGTCATTCAATACTACACAAAGTAGGCCAGAAAGTCTGGGTTTGGAGGTATATAATGATATCCCCATACCAAAGATCATCAGTGCTAATAAGGAAAAGAGATTCATCGGGTAATGAATCAACTGCTACATTTTCTGTTGCAGAATGAGGAAAATCGCATATCAACTCAGCAAAGACTAAGGATTTCTTGGACTTGGCTCAGTCGAATTCCAAGTCAAACTCCTAGAGTATCACAATCCATTTGGAGTATTTTCCCCCTAGCAATTGATGTGTCAAAATATGTTGCATAGGGTTGCAATGAGAAATCACTGTAGTTTTGCGTGAGCGGATATAGTGCCGGAAGCGATGGATGGCTTGAATGGCAGCCAAGGCCAATTTTTTGACATGTTGATACTTGATTTCAGTGGGTGTGAGACTTTGACTCAAGTAGTAAATAACATGTTCATCGTGCGCATCATCCTCTTGGACGAGAACCATGCCAATAATGTACTCCGAGGTAGCAAGATAAAGGAAATAATCACGACTGTAATCGGGGGGGAAGAGAAGCGGAACTCGTGTCAGGGATAAATTCAAAGTTTCAAAAGCATTGTTGGAAATGGTATCCCAGACGAACTCTGAATCTTTCTTTAATAGTCGCGTAAATCCACGAGTAATCTCGGCGTAGTTTGGTATAAAACGACGAAGAAATTTTGCTTTCCCCTGCAAACTTTGTAACTGGCGAAGTGTAGAAGGAGGAGGGAGATTAAGAATTGCCTCAACCTTCAAAGGATCCACCCGGATCCCTTGACGCGAAACGATAAAACCTAGAAGACGGTCGGATTCTACACAGAAAACGCACTTATGGGGATTTAAACGTATACGGTAGAACCGACAACGAACGAAAATGGATTGGAGGTGATTGGGGTGATCAACTTTGTGCATAGAATGATCGGGTAAATTGTCCAAATATGGTTGAACGATGTGCTTGATATCATGAAAAGCATAAGACATAGTGCGTTGAAAAGTGGTGCCTGCATTCTTAACACCAAAAGGGAGTTTCCGATAGGCAAAAGTACCCCAAGGACAAATAAAATCAGTCTTATGTTGATCCTCAGGAGCAATGTTAATTTGATTATAGCTGGAGAAACCATCTATGAGAGAGAATATTTCACTTCCGGCGCAATCATTGACAATCTGATCGACGAAGGGGGTAGGAAAGTTGTCTTTGGGATAAGCTTTGTTAATATCCCTATAATCAACGCATACACGAATGGTGCCTCCTTTTTTGTCAATCGGGACAAGATTGGAAACCCAGTCTGTAAGATCCACCGGATAAATAAAGTCGGCTTTCAGAAGTTTCTCAACTTTGAGCTTGATAGAAGCCACTTTACGTGGGTGAACTGGACGAAGGCGTTTCCGGACGGGTTTAGCACCGGGGTATGTATTTATCTCATGTACAATAATTGCAGGGTCGATACCTGACATCTCTTCATAGCTCCTGGTGAAGATGTCACAAAATTCTTTGAAAAGGGACGTATAAGTGACTATTTCGTCCGGGGAACACGAAGCTCCAATATGGACATTTTCGATGATTCCAGGTTTAACAGATATGTCGATGGGAATCGTGGGCGAGATATTACTTAAGTTCCCTTCAGCAAACACATCGTGTGTATTTTAGGGAACCGTTGAGATGACAACAACGGTCGATGAAGTCGAAATCCGTTGGTAGTTCTCAAGAGTATGTTACTCCAGAAAAAGGATGGAACGATGATGCCCATCATCCCAAGGGGTGTCCTCCATGACAGACATGATCATCTCGTCAGTGGAAAAAATAACACGAAAAGGATCGGGAGACAATTCATCAAGAGAGGGAGTAGAAGGTGTTGTCGATTGAATGGCTTGATAGGTAGACTCAACCGGACTTAACGGCATTGTGTCGCCGAAACGAAGATGATCTCCAGGATCAGGGACTATCCAAGGGTCAGAAGATGCAAGAAGTTCATGAGGCGAAGTGGAGATCATATTGATAGAAGCAACAGATGGGCGTGGAACATTGGGCGGTGGAATGGGGAAAGTACCCATTAACGAGGAGTCCTTTAAAAGGCCTACACCGACATTCTCATAACCCGGCGGGGTTTTGGAAATAAACGGTATGTTTCCAGTATGAGTATCCAAATTGAAGAAGGCGATTTGGTCGACGGTAACAACCTTTCCTTGATGAGGGAAACATACTACACGGAAAAGTGTCAACACAACGGCGCACATGGAATCGATCCAGCTGTGGCCAAGCAAAAGATTATAATCAAGGGGAGCGTCAAAGACTTCCACTTCAACTTGAACCGTCTTACCTTCTAACGTGATGGGCAACGAAGGAAGAACACCGTAAGGCTTAAAACCAGATCCATTGAAGTCTTTAAGAGTGTTTTGTGATTCATTCAAGGGAGGAGATCCGATGGATTTCCAACAAGCAAAAGACATGACACACGTCGAGGCACCCTCGTCGATAACTGTTCGGCAAATGTTCTTGTCAGAAACAACAACTTGTATCTAGAACACAAGTTGAGGGGGTAACCTTGGAATGTGATCGTCCAAGTCAAAGATTATTAAATTCGTATCGATTGAGTCAATTCCACCAATAGCTTTCAATAGTGCCTTCCGTTGTGCAGGACAAGTTTGAAGGACTTCAAGGGCTGACATTGCAGAAGGTGCTTGGGCCAGATATTCAACAATGTTGTAGATCTGGGCCGCACGAGCATGAGGATTGAAAGACGATTTCTGAACGACACCCTTAGGGGGGGGGGTCACAGAACTGTGTCGAGGCTCGGTCGTTCGAGATGAAGAGGACCGTTTGTAGGTGGAGTCGCTGGAGAGGGTTGTACCAAAGCAGGAGGTAAATCGTCAACCTTCTCCTTAGATGGAGAATAATATTTGGCTCGAGTCGTGAGTGCAACATTGTTCTGCTTAGAATCACCAGTACACATCAAAACATACGATGTAGTAGAAGAGGATGGTTGGTTAGGAATGACCAACTGAGCCTGTTGTTGAGACGATAAGGGTTGGGAAAAGACAGTCGGGGTAGGGGGTTTTGGGGCTCCTTAAAGAAACTTAGTGACCTCGGCACGTCATGGACAATCCTTTGTGTAGTGATCATCACCACAGATAAGGCAAGGGTATTGGGGTTTGCGCTTATCCCGATCATCAACAGGAGTATTTTTAGGTTGTTCTGTTTGAGTATTATTTTTTCCCTCCTTATTCTTGCCTCTCCCCTTTTTAGATTTGTTTTTACCGACTGGGGTAGATTGGACAACATTTACCTCAGAAGTTTTTCTAGTGGGAGTGGCAGAAGACGGAGCATTTTGAACATTAGAAGAAGCAGATTTAGGGTTTGAGCTTGAAGCGACATGTGATTGAGCTTGGGTAGTACCAATCACACCGTCAGCTGCATGCGAGGCAACTAGAGCAGTTGAAGTGCTGGAAGTATTAGGACGAGGGATTTCAGGTAGTAAATCATAAAGTGTTCCCATTTGTGAATAAACGAGATCAAGATATTGAGCATGACTTATAGCCTACTCTTCCGTGACTATGCCACCCATGGCAATGTCCTTACCGATTTCGTTCACAAAGGATTTTGTAAACCATTCTGCCAGTAACTGATCAAGGAGCTCAAGTTTAATGAGACGACGTCTCCTTCGCCACTCATGGATGTGATCAGATATATGAGTGCCTTTAGTCTATTTAAAGGAAGTCAAAATCTCGATCCCCGTATCGTAACAGATCGGTAACTGGTAATGCGTAAGGAAGGCCATAGCGAGAGTGTTGAAATTAGAGAAGAAACCACATGGCAACTCAATATACCACTTCGCAGCAGAACCGGTAAGGGTTCTTTGAAAAAGACGTAGACGAATAGATTCATCCATCAATGAGTTGGATGAACACCATAGGTGAAAATTCATAACGTGATTTTTTGGGTCCTCTCCCACTTTACCGTCGAATTTAGGAATGTCCAAGGGAAGCTTGGCTGGGATAATAGGCCATTGGGGAGAGTGACGAATAGGATCATTTAAAATCCTAGACAAATCCGGAAGATCCAAAGTGGTAAGAAAAGGTAACTATCGATTCACCTGCGGGTACTGGTGGCTCTGGGGAGGAAGCCTCGTCGACAAACCAGTAGGACCATAAGAAGTCTGCATATAATGTGAAGATCCAGGCATATTCGGTGGTGGTTGGATAGGATAGTAGCTCATCGGATTATACCCTGGAACAGAGGCTTGAGTTTGAGCATTCGACCCCTAAATGGGATTAAACGAACCGGGATATGGTTGGCCCATGCTAGGGGGTGTTACGGACGCAGTTGGGAACTGTTGCCCCCCAGTCGATTAAGAAGAATTTTGTATCAACTGATTCCAATACTGGGCCAAGGACGGAGGTATGTTCTGCCCATAAGGCAGGGTGGCCCCTCCCATTGAAGGTGGTGTACCAATTGAAGGCAATGTTCCAATTGGAATTTTCCAACTAAGAGGGGGTTGAGTTATACTACCTGGTTGAGATTGGCCACTAACCGAAAACTGATAAGCTGGAGTGAATGACAGAATAACGCCACTAGGATTAGGATTTCCAGTAGAAGATGAAGAAGGTCCTCCAAAAGGAAATTGAGGGAGTGTTGGAACAAAACCAGGAAGAAAGTGCCCAGAAGAAGAAGGACCACTAGGAGAGTCGGATGGAGTTTGCGCGGGAGTAGGAATGGTAGCATTCAACGCATGGTATCCAGGTGGTAGTTTCGGATTGATATTGGGCATCCGCGGTATGTTTATAGGAGTGAGACTAACGATAGGAAATCCGGTTGGAAAACTCGTAGTAGCTACAAGATGGGCCATTTCGGCTGGGACAGTAAAGTGATAAGCGGTAGTCAACGGTATTGTCTCAAGATTAGAGATCTCGGAAATCACAGGAGGATTAATTTCAGAAATCACAGGTGAACTTGGACCAAAAAGGTCGCGTCGGAAAACACCTGTAGACAAAAAAGGATCTTGGCCTTCTATACCGGGAAAGGGTCCAGCCGGAGATCTGGAATACACAACAATTAAGTCTCCGGAAGAGTCTGCTCGCATAAAGTATCTCTCAGAATTGGGGTTAAGTCGAAATTCCACTCGATTATTTGTAATTCGAAAACATTCTAGAGAGTCAGTGTGTTCCAGTTGTGGTGTGGTGACGATTGGGACTTCACTCTGCTGAGGAGAGCCTCCAGGTGTGCTTGTGGGCAAGGGTTGTGAACCTTCCAGATGCTCTGGAGATAAACCCTGCATTCTACATGAACGACATGGAGGAGCTATTGTAAACGAGTGACAAACTTTGCGAATAAAATCTTATAGTCAATCTTCGAGAAACAAACAACACGCGCTAGTAAATAAAATCTAGAAATCAACACCAAGCAAACAAGACCTTCTAATTTCGAAGCCATCAGTTGGTGATGAAATCCAACATCGCAACAAAGAGATGAGAAGGGGTTGGGTTAGGGTGGAAAAGTTACGCTGATGACCTGCTTAACGGACTTACACCCTGGTGCAAGCTCCCACACATAATCGTGGGTATACCCTCCAAGGAGTCCGAGTGAGTTTGGTCAATGTCAATTCCAGGTACCGTGAAGACTTTCCCCTCCACAGTCACCTCGGGTAAGAACCTAGAAAGATAGGCCGCTAAGGTCACCACCAACAATAATAAATCCTGTGGGAACAGTCAACAGTCCGATCCACACGCAAGGGCAAGGTATCTAGCCCGCAATCAACTCAAAAGGCTTCCACTCATCATTGTGGGTATACCTCCGAGTGATCCCCGTAATACGTGCAATCTCTACACTGATATCAACAAAGCAGGGTGAGTAACTCTATCAATATCACTACGACCTAGTGTTTGACCCTTGTGTGAGAAGGGCTTCCCAGGACAGAATGTTGCAAATGGAATTTAACACTCCCTAACACAAGATGCTATTGTGTGTTTTGTGATTTTGGAGAGTGTATCTCTCTTCCTACTCCAAAGCGCTAGACTAGCTAAATGTTGGTGTAATAGAGCCCTAGAAAAGAGTTACTAGATAAATTTTATGATTACGCAGTGTTATTAAGAGTTGTTGTTTACTCAAAGGAAACGGAAGTGAAACTTATGTTGTATGAATCTGACCCAACAATGCAAGGATGAGAATGAAATATATCACTTTTCGTTCAATGAATCCTATGTATGGGAGAGAGAGAAAGTTTTACAAATCAACCTTGAACTACAATGCAAAATTTCATTTAAAATGCAAATGCAAACAATCACTTATCAAATGACAATTCTCTATTGTGTCTTTTCCAAATACTTCAACAATCTCAATAATTTGATTTTCAATGTTTTCTAAAACGAAAATGATTCTTTGAAAGAAAAACTTTTTGTTCACTTTTCAAAAAGGACCCACACTATGACAACGAGAGTACAGAAAATCAAAAACCAAATGAACAAGCAATGATAAACACCCAATCCACTCTTTCAACGAAAAAAAAAATAAAGAGAAAACCAATTAAGTCTTTTCAAATACAAAAGAAAATGATATTTCAAACCAATAAGCAAATGAGAAAAAACCAAGCACTCAACTTTCAACCAATCACTGGTTCTTAACTAATCAAACACACTCAGATTCTAAAGTCAGAGAGAATGGTTTTGCCAAGAAAAGTCAAGAAACGAAAGTCAAGACACAAATGACAAGAAAAGCCTTAGAACCCTAATACTGTTCATGCACACAAAAAAAGACAAGAAAGATATCAATCAATGGTCCAAGAAACTCTTATGAGGCAATCAAACTGATCTTGGTAGTTGAAAATACCAAAACTCAAATCCAAATTTTTGAAAAATTGAGTTCGCAGGTAGGCAATATTACACAGTGCGAGAATCACTGATTCTCGCAGGTGACCTTTGAGCAAGGTGCGAGAACCTCGCACTAAAACCTAAATGCAGAGTGCGAACTCTACCAATTCTCGCAGGCTGCAATGAAGTATAGTGCGAGAATTCCTAAACATAGTCAAAATTTTGAAAAATGAAGCAAAATTGAAAAAGGCCTCTGGACCCAGAGGGTCTTTCAGGATATCCTGAAAACTCGGAGATTGATAGGACATGAGAAAAGTGAAACCAGAGCAAATGGCCATAGAAAACTATCAAAAACCACAAAGAAAATGGGATTGTTCCCCAGTGGAGTCACCAATTTTGTTATTGGATAAATCCGTAGGTGCAGACACTAACCGATCTCCCTAGATCCACCTGGATCTAGAACAAAGCAAGACAGAACATGACTCTTTCCCTATATTTTGGCCATTGAATTAACTAGGAGGAAAGAACAAATAACATACCTTATTATCGCTTCCTATGGTCTATGTTGCTCCCGCTTCGCTCCAGTGCTCCCGTGCAGCCAAGACCAAGACAACACAAACCAACCAAAGTGAAGATAACACAATCTATTCAACAGTCAATCTATGTATATGATCAAGGAATTATACAATAAAGTGGAAATAGCTTTATGGGAAAGGGACATGCTACTATATCATATTAATGGAAAGTAAATATTACAACCTGAGCCTTGATGTCGCAAACTTCCTTTCGATGGCCCTTGGCTCCGACACACACACTTGCTCAATCCTTGCATGAAGAAGATCAAATCCTCTTGATAGACCTGCTAGAGTCTTCAAGCTGTTGTTCAATGTTGAGTCCTTCACACAATTCTTTCACCAATTCTCCAATGAATCTTGCTTAACCTTTTCCATGAGAATTCCCTCAATATATAGGAGAGAATGAATTAGTTACTTGGATAAGAATGATCCCAAAATATCAGGGAATCCAGTACTAGGATAACCATTCGAATGCCATCTCATCCTTCTAGAAGATTCCCTTCTAGAAGAATCAAGAATTCATCTTTTTCCTTTCTTTAGGAAGAGTTCGCACCCTAGCAGTTCAACACAGTGTGAACTTCTCGCATCCCAGCTTAAGGCAGCCCGTGAGTATCAGGCATTCTCGCAGGCAAATATACTAGCAGCCTGCAAACCTTCTTCAAAAATGAGATTTCTGGAAAGAGAAGAAAGTAACTTTTCTCAGGAGAAATTTCTTATGAAGAGCCTGAGTACACCATCATCAATACATCATCATGATGACTAAAAACATGGGTAACATGGACTCCAGAGGAAACTAAAGCTTTTGAACAACTTAAAGAGGTGATGTGTAAAGCTCCTATCTTGACCACTCCAGACTTCACAAAACCTTTATTGTGGAATGTGATGCCTCGAGAAATGGAATTGGTGTTGTCCTAATGGAAGAAGGAAGGCCCCTGGCTTTTGAAAGTTGACCACTCAAGGGAAAGGACTTACACAAACCCATTAATGAGAAAGAAATGATGGTAATACTACATGCATTGAAGAAATGGTGTCCTTACTTAATAGGTAGGCACTTCAAGGTCAAAACAGATCATGATAGTCTTAAATACTTCTTGGAACAAAGACTATCTTTAGAGGAACAACAAAAATGGGTAACCAAGATATTGGGTTATGATTTTTAAATCATCTAT
>ML778218.1:65568-75780 GCA_009831015.1 Picea engelmannii
GGGGATTGGGTATTTTTAAGACTACAACCATACAAACAGATGTCCCTCAAGCAAGCCAAGAAGGATAATAAATTATCACCAAAGTACTATGGCCCTTATAAGGTGTTGCAAAAGATTGGTACTATGGCATACAAATTGGAATTTCCTGCATCTTCACGAGTACACCCAGTTTTCCATGTTTCATGCTTAAATAAGGTTATAGGCAACAAGATACCAGTTCAAACTATATTGCCAAAACTTGACGAGGAAGGAAAAATCATATTGGAGCCTGAAGCCATCACTAACACAAGAATTCGTCAGCTGAGGAATAGATCCATTTCAGAGTATCTCATTAAATGGAGGAAACTACAGGTTAAAGATTCCACTTGGGAAGATGAGTCTTTTATACAGAAGCATCCAGAGTTACTCAAGCGTTGCGGACAACACTTGTCTCAAGGGGAGAGGCATGTTAAGCCCTAATATTGGCTCATTACCCCTTAATTGGGGAATATTATATTAGTAATGTTATTTTATTTATGTCGGCTTTAGGCCATTAGTTGTAATTATACCTCCTAGTCTCCTATATATACCAAGGAGATATTTTCATTTGGAATCATCTTGTACTTGAACATTTAAGTGGGGTAAAAGGAGGTTGCCCCCTCGAAGAGGCTTATTATCTGAAATTATCTCTTTTTCAAGGCGTTGAGTACTTTTTCTGAGTCTTATCTATGCTATATTGATATTTAGTTCTTAACACCATACCTTCTACATTGGAGAAAAATATGCTTTAGATGTTTGATATGTTTCTCGTCATACTTTGAATAGACATTCATGTCATCCAGATATATTACAATGAATTTATCCTTCTCATCTACAAAATAAATATGCATATCCCTTTGAAAAGTGGCTCCCACATTCATTAATCCAAATGGCATATTACCATACATGAAAGTTCCCCAAGGTGTGGTGAATGAAATTTTGTAGTGTTCGTCTTTCTTGACTACAATTTGATTGTATCCAGAAAAAAACATCCATCATAGAAATACTTTGATCCCCTATCACCTTCTACAAAATATGATCAATCATGGGCAAGGAATAGTTGTCTTTCAAAGAGACTCAACTAAGATTCCTAAAATCTACACAGAGAAAGGTCTCACCATTTTTCTTTCAAACATGCACCAAATTGGCCACCCATTCAGAGTATTTCAATGAAATGATAATCTTGGAATCCAACAACTTTTTAATTTATTTTTCAATCATGGGAAGCAATAGAGGATTAACTTGTCTAAGATTTTGACGAAAAGGATTAGCCCCATCCTTCAATGGTATTTTATGTTGAATAATAGGTTTATTGTATGTCTTTAAATATTCATACTTCCAAGAAAAAACGTCTGCAAACTCTTTAAATAAATCACATACCTCTATTTATTTTCTAAAGAAATTGTCTATGATAATTTAACTAATCTTGGTTGATCTATTGTGCCACAATTTATTTCTTCCACATTCTTGACAAAAGGCTTCAACATTGCATCCTTTTGATCAAAATTTCTTTCAAGGGGAATAAGACCCCTTGGAATATAATTATTTTTTAGATGCACAATATTATGATTTCTGATTTTTTTTTTTGCAACCCATCCTAAATCACCTACATCTGCATGTGTTTCATCCTGATCTTCTCCATCAAATTCTTTGATATTTTTCCTCATCAATATTGATAGCAGAAAATTCATTAACCATTTCTAAGAACCATTTAATCTGTCAGTTATCTTCAAACATCTACCAAGGCTTGATGTTGTCAGGTATAGAAGGTCGATGGAGAAGTTCAATCTTGTACTTCAAGTGGGATAAATTAGGTGGTATGAAAAGAGAAACTAACACAACAAGGGAATCCTCATGTTGATTCTTTTATTTGGGAATATGCATGAAATTAGTATCCAAGAGAAAATTATCTTTCAGATCCCATAGTTGATTACGATAATCCCACAATTGTGGATGCTTGGTCTGATATATATTTTTTAATTGATTTATCACCTCATAATCACCAAAAACTAATAAATTTAAAATTTTCAATTTCCAAGTTGCTTCTAGTCCTCATACCAGGGCTTCATGCTCAACCACGTTATTTTTCGTATCAAAACTTAGCTTATATGAAAGTGAAATATTTTATCTAGTGGGAGATATGAATAAAATCCCAATGTCATATCCTTCTTTTGAAGCACCGTAAAAAAACATCTTCCAAATAACATTTCCATAAGGATAAGGTTGCATTATTTCATCATGTTGTTTCCCAAACTAATTAATTTCATTTGAAATCAATAAGACATAATTCTCGACATCATCATCAATGGTGTATACTGGAAAAATTTTGGGGTTCTTTTCATCACTTATAGTATACGCAAATCATGCTTCACGATATAGTCACGAGTTCAACCACCAAATATTGGAACAATAGCATGAGATAGATCAAGTTGTAAAGTCCCTCCCAAATTTGCACCAAACTCTCTAGAAAGGACCAATCCTTAAATAGAAAGTACATCTTCTACTATAATTTCCATCACCAGACTTTTATTTAGCAATTTAGTTAGGTTGGCAACCAAACCCTTTATAACATCTAGACATTGCACTTTCCTGGAATCAAAAGAGAACATGTATTTGTATTCTCTGGTAATATCCAATCCTAATTTTTCCATTACAGCCTTTGGCATCAAGTTATGTGATGACCCAAAATATAACATACAATTATGAAGCATATGTTCATGAGTTGTAAGACTCACATGAAAAGGAGTCACATTATTTTCTTTTTCCAAATACGGGCCCACCAAAACTTGTGGTGAGTCATCTTGGATTTTAATTGAATTGAAATAAATTATGAAAGTAGTAACATTTTAATAAGAAGAAGTTCCTAAAAAATTGTGAATATGTCCATTGAATGATAAAATATTAACAAACTCATCTAATGGTACAAGAACACAAATTATATTAATCTGAATATCTAAACTAAATGAACTCATACCTTGATACATTTCAACTTCTTTCTCATTACCAACTCTTTTTTATACAACTTTAATCTTTACTACCTTAGTATATTTTCGATTACCTTCCCCAAAGCATCAGGAGGAATGGTAGTTGTGTTTTTTGTTGAAGTTGTTCTAGGTCGCAGATCATTTTTGTGTTGAATTTTTTATTGCATTGCATCTATAAAATATCTATATTGAGCTGCCCAAAATTCATCCACTTCCTCCTATGTCATTCCATAACTCTGGTTATGAATGGCTAGAGATCATTGATAATTATCTTCCGTGAGATGAATGAACTCTCCTTCTCCATTTAACCAATTCATCTCAAGTAATACATCTATTTCATTGAGAATTCATTGTTCATATAATTCTTCTATAGTAAACTCCTCTACTGCATTGTTATTGTTTCTTAAAGGAGGCTGAGGGGGAGGTTCTCCCACCCTCCTTTCTCATTGTAGAATCTAAGTTAAAAGGTATCCTAAATGGAACTTGACCTTAGGGTGGAAAGTTCATATTTCTTTGTCCAATATTTGTTGAGGAAAATTTATCCGAGGAATATTTTGAGGAGCTTGAGAAGTAGCTTTATTTCCCATCTCAATCCTCATAATTTTATTTGATAATTTAATGTGCCCAACTAGAAATAATAAGTTTTTGTTCCAAGTATTGATTTTCTTAGTGTAAATTTTGTCAAACACTTTCTGTTGGAAATTTCGTACAAACAGTTTTCATATGGATCATAGATAGTTAAACATTTCACATGCAAATATTACACAAATAATTGAGAAAATAACCATGGCATATTATTATGGTTCGAGAACACAAATCACAACAATAAAAATATCACTAATACTTGTAACAATAGTTGTGTAAACCCTCCCTAACACAACATATCTACTAGCTGCAAGAAACTACAATATCTACGAACAGAGAAAAAATCAAGAAACTTGGTGACGATGCCAAAAACTCCTCAAGTTACGATGTATGCTATTATAAATGTCAGACCTCGTCGATGTTGTCTCCATCTACTTTTGAATACTCACTGCAACAATACGACCTCCCACACCCAAATTCGGTCTGCAATATCAAATTGCAGAGGGCCTCACAAGATGAGGTTGGAGAACACGCAAGGCCTTGCGGGACACCCTGTGCTCAACCTGCAGGGGTGACTCCTTTCACTATTTCATTGAAACCATCCCGACACTTGTAGACTCTATGATCGACCTCCTTTATAAAATATCGCAAATCCCTTGCGTAAGATGATAAACCTCCATAAATATCTCCAGGATGAAGTGAAACTCTATAATGAATTGACCCTGGATGGATCCTCCTCCTTGTCTAGCTAGGGTGGGTATTGCCCCACCGAAACTAGATTGAAATAGAAGGGTTTTTCCAAACCCTAACAAAAACTTGTCTCAAAGAGCACATCAACAAAATATCAAATCATAATGCCAAAGAGAAGGGATACTCTTTTATTTATCATTACTTTGAGCCTTCTAGATCTTTCCCCTTTTTTCACCAAATCAAACACTCACTTTATTTTTTCTCCAATTTCTTTTAAATATAATTATTTATTTTTATTTAATGTCACTTTATGATTTGACATTCTTTTAACCTACTGGCACCAAATAAACCTCCTTGACTCCCTTGTTCTTGCTTACTATAGCCTGCAGGAGACGTATAGGCTATTAATTCATCCTTCATCATGATCAATTGGGAGGGGACATTACAGTCCTCCCTTCCCAATATTTATTATCCTGAATAAACTCTAGATAGGGGTGTTGTAAGATCTACTCTCCTTCCCAAGTGGCATCCTATGTGGGAAATCATTTCCATATGACAAAGTATTCTCGAATGAATCTGCTTCTCAACCTTCACTCCCTGACATCAACAATCATTTTTGAAGCTAGGACCAACTACCCTTCCTCATATAGTGGAGGAATATTTGTCGAAGTTTTGACCTGATGTCCCAATGCCTTCTTGAGGCAGGATACATGGAAGGTGTTGTGGATCCCTTTACCCTTTGGAAACTCCAACTCATATGCTACCTCCCCAAATATCTTGATCACTATGTAGGGTCAATAAAAGAGAGGCTTCAACTTCTTTGCACCATTCTTCTTCAACTATGATTGTCTAAAAGGCTGCAACCAGAGAAAGACTAGGTCCCCAACTTCAAATTTTGTCTCCACCCTGTGCCTATTTGCATACATCTTCTGTTGATTTTGAGTGGCCTAGAAATTCTCCTTTGGGACTCTCAAGATGTCCTAGATCTTCTACAAACAATATTTGGCCTTAGGGGCTCCACTCTCCCCAATTAATAGAACCACAAAGGATGGGGAATCATAGCCATACAACACCCTGAATCAGCTCATCCCAATGGACATGTGATGAGTGGTATTGTAACAATGCTCCTCAAGATGCAACCAATTTATCCATGCCTGATGCTACCTTGACACACAGTTCCTCAGGTACCCCTCAATCCATTTGTTTACTATCTCGATCTGCTCATTTGTATGAGGGTGGTAGATAGTACTAGGTGTCAACTCTGTCCCGGATAACATAAACAGCTCCTGCAAAAATGCATTGAGAAACCTCCTATCCTAGTCACTAACTATGTTCCTTGGAAGACCATGTAGTCTGAACACTTGTCTAAAGAACAAATATGCTACCTAAGATGGATTGTACTCTAAATTAATGGAAAATAAGTGTGCATATTTATTTAATCTATCCACTACCATGTAGATATAGTCCCTTCCATGTACCTTTGGAAATCATGTAATGAATTCCATAGAAATATTATCCCACTTCTGCTTCATAATCGACAGTGGTTGTAGCAGTCCTGCAAGGTGTGTAAACATTGACTTGTTTTGTTGGTAAGTCATACACTCCCTCACATGATGAAGTACATCCTCCTTGAGACCCTTCCAAGATAATATCTTCCTTACTCGCCTATAGGTCTTCAGATACCCATGGTTCCTTGTCAATGGTGCATCATGTACTGTCCTCAAAATATTATCCTTGAGTTTGGACTCATGGAAAAGATATATCATTTCTTTGTCATAGATTATTTCATCCACTACCTTGTACCTATAATACTGAATATTTCCCTCCATCATATCACAGGCGAAGGCATTCTTGGAGTATTCCACCAAAATAATGGACTTCCAATCTGTTGAGATATTTTTCATGGAGAAGGTTGTAGGTATTATGGATAAGGTGTCAACAACTATGTTCTTCTTCCCCTTTACATATTCAATGTCAAAATAATATGCCTACACCTTTCTGACCCATTTCCTCTTCTTTTCATTCAAATCCCACTTCTCTAAGAAATATCTCAAGATGTTGTGGTCAATCCTAACCACAAAGCATCCTCCTACCAGGTATTTTATGAACTTGGCCAATGAATGCATGATGGCCAACATCTCCTTATCATAGATTAGATAGATATTTTATGTCTCTCTTAGATTCCTTCTTTCGAAATCTATTGGGTTTTGTTTATGCATCAATACTTCTCTATCCCCTCACTGGATGTATCACACTCCAGGACAAAAGGTTGTGTAAAATATGGGAGTGCTAATACTGGACAAGTGTTCATCACCCTCTTCATTATATTGAATGCTACCTGTGTTTCCTTGAACCATCGGAACACCTCCTTCTTGGTGACGTTTATCAATAGCGTAGCCAATTGTGAAAATACTTTCACAAAGCACCTATAATAGTTTCATATCCTGAAGAATCCTCACAAATATGTGAGTGATATGGAGGTGGGCCAATCTAATATTTTCTAGATCTTCTCCTAATTCACCTTTACTCCATCAAAACCAATTACATTCCTTGGATAGAGGATCTATGTCAACCCAAACTCGCATTTTACCTCTTTGGAAAAAAGTGATTTCTCCTCCATAATGGTGAGAATCGTATTCACATGCTTCAGATGTTCCTCCCACGTCTTGCTATAGATCAGGAGATTGTTAAAGAACACCAGTAAGAATTTCCTCAACTATTTGTTGAAGATATGGTTCATTCACAACTGAAAGGAAATTGGTGCAGTATTCAACCCGAAGGGCATGACTAGAAACTCATAGTGCCCATAGTGACACATGAATGTTGTTTTATGGATGTTCTCCTTTCTGACCCGAATCTAGTGTTATCCTGATCGCAGATCAACCTTTGAGAAGTATACTACCCCATGAAACCCATCTATCATCTCATAAATCCTAGGTTTTGGGTATAGGTTTTTTATGGTCTTCTTGTTTATTGTCCTGTAGTCTATACACATCCTCATAGTTCCATCCTTCTTCTTCACTAGTACAACTGAAGAAGTGAAGGGACAATAACTAGGCCTAATATGTCCCATCTATAGCAACTCCTTTATGGCCTTCTCTATTTTTCCTTAAACCTCTTCAGATTACTGTAGGGTGTGGTGATCATGATCTTCAACCCCTCGTATATATCAATGACATGCTCAGATCCTTTGTTGGGTGGTCTCCCTACTAGAAATGGTTCAAACACTCTTTCATTCTTTCCAAACAATGCTTGGATATCTACATGGTAATGTTGGCAATCCTGTGATGGATTATCCATGGTGATCAAACATTATGTTGTGAAAACCATGTCCCCATGTCTAAAAATGGATCCCATGCATTGGTTAGACACGATCCTAGGGGCACATGTTGACATACCTCTTAGGATGAACCATTGTCCTCCCTTGTATTGGAACTCCATCCTCATGTCGCGATAATTCATGCAGATATCTCCCAATGAGTACAACCACTGAAATCCTAGCCACATGATTAGATACTAAATCTAGGACATAAAAGTCATCGTTCAACCTTTAGTTTCCTAATGTTACTTCCATACCCCAGATCCTTTGAGTACACGCCATGTTGTACCCATCTGCTACTACCACATTGAATCCCTCAAAGTCCTCTGCATGGATTTGTCTCCTGGTGACAAGTGCAACATCAATTAATTTTTGGGTGGCCCCACCATCAATCAATGTTGTAACCCTTTGTCCTTGCACAATGCCTCTGATCCTAAAAGTGTAATATTGAGGGACTCATGAAAGTGTGGAAATGGTCACTCCCTTGGTGCTATCCTGCACTAGCTCATGTTTTGTATCATGAAGGTGTGATGGCTCACCACTGTCTTGTCCAATGCCTTCATTATTGTTGAGATCAATTCCTTCTTTCATTTTTCCATTTATTTTCCCTCTTCTATACCTACCCTTATTCCCCTTTTTCCTTTTTCCCTTCTTTTATCCCTTTCTAGTTACCATACTTAGTCGCATTTCAAAAATCAGCGGGTTCACGGGGAGGCGGATTTGTGGGTCTTCATCCCCGTCCATGTTCCTATGTCATGATTCTGACTGACCGCCTTTTTATAATATACTTAACCATTTTTGTAACTTTGCAGTTTCACGGGTTCAAGCCTTCATCTTCCAAGTTTCGTGATCTCCACTTTACACCCAAAGGTCTGTGATCTACATTATGAATTTCATACTTGTCACGGATATCGAGCCCCTAAACATTTCATTTCCCCTGTATCCAAGTTCGACCAAATACTTTGCAACACTTAGCTTATTTTTTATCGTTCACAATTGTGGATTCATGGGTTCCCAGGTTGGCGGGTTTACAAAAGGCTCCATGTTAAAAATTTCTCTTGTCCGTCCCCGCCATCTTCGTACTTTTCCCAATATCCATTAAGTGTGGTTTAATACTAATAATTGATCATGTAGGATCCAAAAAGATCGCCATTAATGGAAAATGGGTCGAGGATATTTTTCATTAAATTGCATTAAAGCACGATTTTCCAAAGGTTAAATTATTGTCATCTCTTCGCAAGGATTCATTTCAAGTTATTATCCAACTGAAAGAACACTCTCGTCAACCTATGTGCTAAGCCCTAATATTGGCTCATTACCCCTTAATTGGGGCATATTACATTAGTAATGTTATTTTATTTATGTCGGCTTTATTCCATTAGTTGTAATTATACTTCCTAGTCTCCTATATATACCAAGGAGACATTTTCATTTGGAATCATCTTGGAATTGTACATTTATGTGGGCATAAGGAGTTTTCCCCCTCGAAGAGGATTATTATTTGAATTTCTCTCTTTTTCAAGGCGTTGATTACTTATTCTGAGGTTTTTCTATGCTATATTGATATTTGGTTCTTAACATATGGTATCAGAGCTCAAGGTCTTAGGGTTTCACTGCTACATCTGAGACACCTTCTCATTTTCGCTATAAATTTTTTTCTACAACATTTCAGAAGGAACGACTTCGAGGATATTTATTAGACGAATCAACGTATGTTGGGTTAAAATTCAAGCTCCTGAGGCCTTACAATTTCGAAGATATAGCCTGTGCAAGATAGGGTTCTAGAATCATCCTAAGCTGAGTCTTTATGGAATTTTCGATATAAAAGTTTTTCTATAACATTTCAGACCCTGAACTCCGAAGTATATTCACAAAAATTAGTAAGGTATCTATGGTAAAACTTTCAGCTTCTGGGTCATCTTACATTTGTAGATACACCCTGTGGAATATAGGGTATCTGACTAGTCCTATTGACTAGTCTCAAGAAGGTGTTCCAGGTAAAACAATTATAACTTCTTCATAGAGTATCCAAATTGAATGAGACTGGTTTCATTGGATAGTGGAAAGTCTGTAATATTTTTGGTACATGTTTCATAATTTTATATCAATTATTTTGTGCGGGGCACGCTATACAAGTGACATGTCCCGGAAAGGCCAAAAATCAACAAGTTGTGGGGAAGTTACCCTAAATTCCACTTGGCACATCCAATTTTGATCAGACCTGTGGCATTGAAGAGAAGTAATATCATAGAAATAAAAAAAAATAAAGTTTCATACCCAGAAGGACCGAAACTTTGGAGATACAACAGAATAAATATTGTCTAGGAGAACCACCTCAAAATCAAGGTTCAAAAGTTATACTTGGCTAACATGCCACCCAAAAAGGGAACTTCTACACCAAATAAGCCTCCAGATAATCCTACATGGACTCTTGATGAAGGTGAAGAAATGCGTAGGGACATAAATGATTTACAAAATAAGACAATAATGAAAGGTGAACTACAAGAGATGATGGAGGGTTTAAAAGGGGAGATCATGGAAGGATTGAAAATTTTCATAATAGGGAGGACACCTGAAAGTGAAAATGTATCCCATGAAATTCATGATGAGGACACA
>ML778218.1:77335-103987 GCA_009831015.1 Picea engelmannii
TAATCTATAGAAAGTCTTGGGAGGATCATGTGTGACATGTTGACAAGGTGCTACAACTACTAAAGGAGAAACAACTATATGCCAAACCATCCAAATGTTTCTTTGGAGTGAAGGAGGTAGAGTATTTGGGTCATATTGTATTTGATGAAGGTGTTAATGTAGACCCTAACAATATTAAGGCCATGATGGACTGGACGATTCCCAAAACATTGAAGAAATCTTAGAGGATTTTTGGGTTTGACAAGTTATTACCGCAATTTTGTTCGGCACTATGGAAGAATAACAACACCTTTAACAACACTAACTAAGAAGGATGCATTTTGATGGACTCCATAGGAAACTAAATCTTTTGAACAACTTAAAGAGGTGATGTGCAAAGCTCATATCTTGACCACTCCAGACTTCACAAAAACCTTTATTGTGGAATGTGATGCCTCGGGAAATGGAATTGGTGTTGTCCTAATGCAAGAAGGAAGGCCCCTAAGGAAACTATCGACTGAAGATTCCACTTTGGAAGATGAGTCTTTTATACAGAAGCATCCAGAGTTACTCAAGCGTTGTGGACAACACTTGTCTCAAGGGAAGGGGCATGTTAAGCCCTAATATTGGCTCATTACCCCTTAATTGGGGCATATTACATTAGTAATGTTATTTTATTTATGTCGGCTTTATTCCATTAGTTGTAATTATACCTCCTAGTCTCCTATATATACCTAGGAGACATTTTCATTTGGAATCATCTTGGAATTGTACATTTATGTGGGCATAAGGAGGTTGCCCCCTCGAAGAGGCTTATTATCTAAATTTATCTCCTTTTCAATGCGTTGAGTACTTATTCTGAGGTTTTTCTATGCTATATTGATATTTGGTTCTTAACACTATGGAAATAGTAGCTAGACAATAGTTCGGTGGTGATACTTTGAATATATTTTTTTGTTAAGACCAGAACTTTCAGTGGTCGAGAGCCTATTCATATTACTCATCTCCTCCTACAAAAAAATACATAATATGGACATTTGGAATTGCTCGTGCAGGGTGTGTTCCCGAGGTATTTGACTGCAAATAACTTGTTGCATTGTGCGTTGAGAAGTACATGTCGAGCCAACAAATTATACAACTCCGAGATCATCCCCCCATTTCCCTTTCACCACAATTTTTTCATAAGATGTTGAATCTCCCAGAGCCAACACTTACCTTCAAAGGAGAATACTACAGATATTTTCTGAAGAAACATGACAATGGCCTAGATCTCTTTCCTGAGTATTTGGAAAATCCTACGTCTGTTCCAGAAGACATAACCAGGATTCAGTTCGACTCTTTTAAAAACCCCTTTTGGGAAATTTCTTGGTTGTTTACCAGGTTGACAGGTCAGGAAATCACTGCTACCATTTCTCGCATGATTCTTTATATTTTATATTTTACAGTTAAAGAACAAGCTATCTTTGACTAGGGAAAATTTATTTCCATTGAAAGCTCATCAATTTATCACATTACAAAAGGTACAAGAATTTTTTTATGGCTTCCTATCTGGTATTTATGATAGTGTATTACTATCAATTTCCAAAATTGACTATATGTAAGAGAGTTAACTGTGAAATAGATCCAATTACCTTCTAGTATTAGGCATTGTGGAGACACAAGACTTCTCTGTATTTTTACGAATTTTACAATGATTTCGTCTCAGTCTTCAAAGGACTGTTGTTTGGTAAAAATACCCCCAGGATATCTGACTCGGATAACGAATTCTTGGAGAAAAAGGGAACAATAGAACAAATGTAAAATCACAGTTTCATCAGGATCTTTTGTTCCAAAGAAAATCCCTCTTTTCTTCCATACCATGTATCTGATAAATTGTTTATTACAGAAGTGGCAAGGAAATACAATTTATGGATGCATTTTTTCCACGAAAAAAAGGAAAAAGCAATTCATCCTCTTTCCATGGAAAATTGGATATTTCATATTCATAAACTTAAATAAAATTTATGATTTTGTGATTCATTTCAACAATGTAAATATGAAGTATGTTGAAAGATAAAGGGGTTTGAACCTAAAAAAATATTTATGGAACATATGTTGTCAGTAAGATTCAACAACTCGTTCATTCATACTATCTTGAATGATTCAAGAAGAAGATAAAAACCAAGGCGCTCATGTACACAATGTTGGTGACTTGGAAACAATACATAGTACTAACAAATTTTACAAGAAAAAAGGAAAGGGTCCCAGTGAAAATAGTGCCCAATCTCAAATTGTTACTCCTAAAACTACCACATCCTGGAGCAATGCTCCAACGTCTCACCCAACTAGGAATATTACCAATAATAGTTCAAGAAGCGGAGGAGAGAAGAATCCCCCATAGAAAAATCGAGAGCTCACACAATCTCCCTCTAAGAAAAAAGAGGAAGAATGTAGTGCAAGAGGAAGAAGACAATCTCGTAGAAAATGACATCAATAGCTTCTCTTTTAAAGACATGGAACTTGAGGTGGATATTGAGAAAATGTTTCCCACAATTGATCATCCGGGAAATATGGCCCAAAAAAAATCATCATTAGAGATCGTTGAAAACGAGACCTTCAGTGAAGAAGAGTCATTTACTTTCCAAAGTGTTGTTTTTTACAAGGAATCTAAAAAATTGATTATAGAAAAAGGTGATCAGAAAAATAAGAAGGGAAAATCTCGCTCAGAGGTTGACCTAAAAGATATGCTACCATTCCGAATCTCTAAAATTTACAGAGCAATCGGGGATGCTCTTGATGATTCTATTGGTGCTCTGGAAGCAAAAAACACTAAGTTAAAAGAAAGGATCGGAGAGTTGGAACATGCCTTAATGCATCTTCCAATTCTTTCTAGTCCTTTGTCAATGGTTAAACCTACTATACCCGTTGTTAAGTTGAAAGGATATTCAATCCTACTCATATCAGTCAGGAGTTATGTAGAAAGAAATATTAAGAATAGAATGTCATTAATAACAAAGGCATGGGAGGTTTTGAAAAATATTGTTTCTTTTGGCTCGAGGGCACATGCCTTCCATGAATATCTACAAGTTGATATAAAGAACGAAGAAGGTTTCTACATTGATGTTGTATTAACCTTTGGAATTAAAGTCTCTAACATGATGGAACTGAGAAGAAGAGAGGAGGATCTTCTTTCTCCAGGTAGAATAAAACAACTAAATGCTTGCTGGAAGGAAAATATTAAAAATTTTAATAACATTGTTCAAGCATGCAGCGAAGACATACTGAAAAGGGAAGAATTGTTCAAGAGGCTCACAGAGATAGACCTAATAAGAGGTACTAACGAAGTACAAGACCCTCACGTAATTCTCAACTCAATGTTCCTAATAGTGCAACAATTTGATGAACAAGTTGAGATATTTAAAGGGTTATTAGTCGAAAAAATTTATGGCATACTCGAATATAATGAAGATGACATAGACAATTGGCTAGTGGATTATTCCCAGAAAAATCAAGATATTGAGGAAGAAGTACATGGTATTTCTCTTGACTTAAGAGACTTGGAAGGTGATTTATTCAACATTAAAATATGGCATGATATAAACGCCGCAACAATGAAAAACTATATTGAAGAATGGTTCAAAAAATCAATTGACAAATTAACCAACGAAGGGAAAGAAACAGTTGAGCCGGTTCCTATAACCATCGATGAAGACAATAAAAGGACAACAAAAATCAAATGAAGATACAAGAGACCATCATAGTAAGTTTATCTTGATCACATCTTTCATTCTTTATCAGCTCTTTCATCCAGTTACTCCGCTTCTTTGACTAGAAAGGTTTAACCGAAGTTTGATAACTTCTCCATGTTTTGTTTCTAGGTCTTGTTGTTCTATTATCGCCCACCATCCTCCTTATACAAGATTATTTCTTGTTTATATTTTATTTATGGTCCATGGGAGCCCCAATCCCATTACTAAGGACAAACGCATTTAAAATTCAAGGCTTTGTAACATACTATATATTTTTCATAAATTCCAAGAGAGTTATTTCGAGATTAGTTTTGAATGTGCTTTGTAACTTTGAGTTTTGAGTATAAAGTATTTGAGATTGTTCTATCATTATCTTTGTTTGATATTCCCACGTTTCCACTCTATTAAAGTTCTCTTATGCATGCAGACTATCTTCTTTTTATTTTATGTGATCATAAATCTTTAGTTTAACTATGATAGATGTGAGGAAATTTTGTCTATCTTTTTCAAATGTATGAAGTGTGCGGTTCTTGGTCATTTTTCAGGAACTCTCTTTAAAAATAAAACAAAACATTTTTTTTCTTTTTTTTTTTCTTTCAATCTTTATATTTCTTTGATTACCACGACAGACTTCTGCAAAGTCCTATATTTTAAAAATCTAGAGTCCCAATAAAATATTAAAATAAAGAGGAGTACCACCTATATAAAAATGTAGGGGGATTTTTATCCTCGTGAGGTTGTCATTTCGGTCCTAACGGATTCAAGCATAAACAATTATCACCATCATCCTCTTCGCGGAAACTACCTCAATATAATGGACTTTACCCTTTCCATACATCGATGACCCAGTTCCCATGGTTCCTTGCAACTGTAGCACAACTTATTCCTCCTTAGTTCTCTCTGAGTTTCCTCATCCAACCTGTCCCTCCATGTTCGTGTCTTATGGGGATGTTTTAACACTTGATCCTTCTATGGGACAATTTTTTTTGCCTATGTCTTCTTGGGGGCTATGTCTGCCATATCATGAGTCTTCATGATGGAATCCTACTATGTGGGTGGCCTAAAGGACTTGACCCAACCTATTAAGGGTTCAGTTATACCCTCCGTGAAAATCATCGCCATCCTCTGCTTAGAAATATCGATCACCATTACTTCCATCCTCTTGAATTTTGTGATTTATTCCTCTGGTGTACCTATCTGCTTTAATTGTGCCAACTCCCTGAAGTGGACCTTAGTATGATTCCTATCAAACTTTTCCACCAGTCTCTAAGTGAAATCCCCATATGATGTCATGTTGGAATTCCTGAGTGTTACTAACCCATGGTACCACCACTCATGAGCTTCTTCGTCCAAGTGTAGGGTGGAAAAATTGATTGCCTATACCTCTATCATCAGTTTAATCTATAAATAAGTACCCAACTTGTGCACCCATGATGTGGATGTGCTCTTGGAAGATCCGTCAAAGGATGGAACCATCACATTTCCTATATTGCACATAAGATCATAATTTTATCGGTACGGTGCTCCGCTGGGATTGTTCCTCATCCTGAGGTTGTAGTAGTCATTGTAAGATATTTCTACCTAGATCTCCTCTGCTAGTGAGTGGTACTCTCTATGGTAGTTAGAGATCTCGTCAAATGGATCCGGCTGGACCCGCACTTATGTAGGTCGTTCCACAAGGAATGGGGGTAACAATGTTCTGGGTGTTCTCCTACGTTTTTTTTGTAGGGCACTCAATCCTGTAATATGGGTATTTCTACCCTTTGCATGAGATCTTCCCTGACTTCCATTTGGTCATATTTTCCCTTTCTTTCATACCAGTTATATGAGTATCGCAAGGGTCTATTGTTGGGTTCTAATCTTCTCATCTTGTCTCTGAGTGGTTTCTACCTAGTTTTGGTTGGCCTCCTCTTGTCCCTTGTTCAACTGATTTAGTAGTTTGAGCACAGGGTCTCTTGTGATCTTTGGGTTATCATCCATGTTCCCTTTTGGTTCTGACTCTATTTGGTTTGATTATACTTCTCTTTCTAGAGAATCTCGAAGAAATCCTCCACACCCTTTCTTCATATGCATCAATATAATCATAGGATGGAAGAATCACCAGCTATGATGCCATTGTAATGTATCCAACTAGAAATAATTTGTTTGTGGTCCAATTATTTCTTTTCTTAGTGTAAATGTTTTCAAACACTTTGCATTAGAGATGCTAGAAATTTCTTACAAACAGTTTGCATATGGCTCATAGATAGTTAAACATATCACGTGCAAATATTACGCAAATAATTGAGAAGATAACCATGGAATCTTATTATGGTTCGAGAACACAAATCACAACAATACAATGATCACTAATGGTTGTAACAACAGTTGCATAAACCCTCCTGAACACAACATATCTACTGGTTGCAAACAACTGCAATATCTGCTGACAGATAACAAATCAAGAAACCTGGTGATGATGCCAAAACCTCCTCAATTTATGATGTATGATATTCTAACTATCATACCTCGCTGATATTGTCTCAACCTACTTCTGAACACTCATTGGAGTAATACGACCACTCGCACCCAACACTGGTCTGCAATCTAAATTGCAGAGGGTCTCACGGGAGGAGGCTAGACAACACGTGGGCCCTCGCAGGACGCCCTGTGCTCAACCCGTGGGGGTGACTTCTTTCATTGGTTTGTTGAAACCCTCCTAGTGCCTACAAACTCTATGATCGGCCTCCTCCAGAAAATGTCACAAATCCCCTACATAAGCTAATAAACCTCCATTAAAAATATCTCCATGATGAAGCCAAACTCCACAATGAACGCAAGTGATGATCCCGTATGGATCCTCCTCCTTTTCTAGCTAGGGTGGGTATTGTACCACTGAAATTAAACTAAAATGGAAGGTTTTTTCCAAACCCTAATGAAAACTTGGCTCAAAGAGCACATCAACAAGATATCAAATCATAATGCCAAAGAGAAGGGTTACCCTTTTATTTATCCTTCCTTTGAGCCTTCTATATCTTTCCCCTTTTTGATGAAATCAAACCCTCACTTTATGTTCTCTCCAATTTCATTTAAATATAATTATTTATTTTTATTTAATGTCACTTTAGGATTTGTCATTATTTTAACCTAGTGACATCAAATAAATCTCCTTTACTCCATTTCTCTTGTTGACTATAGCCTATGAGAGTCATATAGGATATTAAGTTATCCTCCGTCATGATCAATTGGGAGGGGACATTACAGATACATATTTAATCATTTTGGTGATTTCATTAAATCTTTGATCTTGTGTATTACCAGAAGTAGATGGTTGATATGATGAACTTTCCTCATTTGGTTTATTTTTGTCAGAAATTTCTACTTCGACTTTGACTTCTCCAGAAGAAATAATATTTCCTTCAATATCAACTGCATCATTTTGCATTGAAGTTAAAGTCACTACTCTCCTTTCTCTTGGTAGTAATGAAAAATCATAATCAAAGTCCGTGTCGTATGTTACCTGAGAATTTTTTATTTAATGTCTGATATCCGTTGGTATCATGTTGTAAAGCTTGTTGAATCTCTTATTAAAATGTGCAACTATTTCACTGTTTTTCCTCTTCAAAGTAGAAAGTTATATAAGATAGTATTGGTGATCTATTTTCTCACTCCATTCATTCAAAAAGGTATTTTCAAAAGAATCCTAGCTATCAATTGAAATGGATGGTAAATTTTGAAACCATTTTTTGGAATCACTTTGAAGACTCTGAACAAAAATTTGCATGTATACATCATCCTCTATAACTCGAAGGTTATCTATACAATCCTATAAATTTGTGATGTGATATTCAACTGTAATTGTATTTTCCCCATTAAACTTTGGAAGAAGCATTAAGTACTTGTCAAGAAAATAATTTAGATTAGGTGGAAGGACTAAAGGTCAATATCGAGAATTTATCCAAGGGTTAACTCTAGGAGGCATAGTGAGTTGTTCTGATACTTTCTAACTTTCAGAGGACTTAGGAGAACGTTTAGGTGATATAGAGTTGATAATAGTAGATACTTTTCCAAAATGTGTCCGGGTAAAATAAATCTTAGATATATCTACTAATGGTGTACCACTTTTCAAAGGGGATCCAATATGACACCTAGGAAGTGGTTTTGAACTCAAGTTGATTCTCAATATAATCACTTTTAGGAATAATAAGTTCCTCGATCGCAAGTGTACCTGATGATGATGAACCAACTTTCCATCTTCTATTTGACTCAAAGATTAACCTTTCTGGACTGGAATAAGTGGGAGTACTTTTAGGACTTGGATTAGAGCAAGTATTTCTAGCTCCACGCTCTAGTGTAGCTCAATGAAGTCACTAGGTGAATATAAAATAAAAAGATTACTTTAAATACACAATGCTTGTTGTCTTGCTTCGTTCACCATCAAAGTCAAAACACTTTCATTTACATTTCTCGAGGAATAGAAAAAATTGATAGGTGATCGTTGAACTGTAATGTTTGAGAATTAAAACTATTCAACAACTTATTTCCATCTATTGAAATCCTCTGTAAAATCTAGTAATGATCAGACTAAATAATCTCAACCCTTTATTGGAGTCTCCTTTCTTTGTTTTCATGGGTGGGTTGATCTTACTAAGCTAAAACATCTTGTTGAGCTAAAAATTTCCAAGTATGTTCAAGCTCTACTTGAATTCTTTTTGTTTGAAAACATAGATTGTAAAATTGATTTAGAACATTTATTTTATACTCTAACCCAAATAAAATATGAGGTTGCACATGATTTGTATGAGTCATTCAATAAAATAGAATATGCAAAAAAAAAAAACTCAATCTAGGAAAGAACAATTTATAATTAATATCTATGTATCCTCGACAACAGCGCCAAACTAGATGTTGTTCCTTAGGTTGTTCCTTATAAGGGAAAAATTCCAAGGCACCCTATGAAGGTATTTTACACCTTCCCAATCTAGGATTACTTGAAACAATTCAGAAGCCAAAGTGGATATCCTTCATTAATTAAATTTTAAAAGAATGGTAAGACATTTTCAAACTTTATTCTAAAATATTTTTACTTTGAAATTTAAAACAACATACAATTAATCATATTAAATACAATCAACTTTATATAATTCTTATCACGACTTAAAATAAACAAAACAAAGATTATACTTCTAACCACATCATGTATGATCAAATATAATTCAAAATACTTACAATTCTCACGAAAACATATTTCTTCACAAAGAGTAATTGCACATGCACAAATAAAAAATAAAAAAGATTAAAAAACAAAATGCCATAATGTTTGAAATACTTAAATAAGCAAACACGTACTAATAAATACTCAATGCATTATAATGTAAAAATAAGTATTCACACACAAAAAAATCTTTATAAATTTCACAATACTAATGTCAACAGTGTATATCAACCAATAGTATTGCAATGAGATAAAATCTTTGAAGCTATCATAAAATAATAACATGTGATTAAATCATCACACTTCATCCTTTTGTAATCACATTTACACATATACAGAAATAAAGATATAAACTGAACTAAGAACAGAAAATATAAACCAAATAAAATATGCCAACAAGAACAAGTGGCGAATCTGTCCAAAATTCTCAATTAAAAGATGGCATAGTATTCAAAGTAAAATTAAAAGCAATTCTCCTCAGAGTGAGCTCCTTCTGAAAGCAGTGCATGTCTTTCATTCAGAAAATGTCGACAATGTCCTTCCCATTTATAAGACCTAACTTTAATTGTCTTCATAATGTCGACAATGTCCTTCCCATTTATAAGACCTAACTTTAATTGTCTTCATAATTATCTCCCCCTTTTAAGATTATTAATTATTAAAATATATATGAATATTCATTGAATCAGATATATTTTTCTTTTTTTCTGTGAGGGTTAATTTAAATCTTTGACTTTAGGATAGAATACGAATTTTTTTTTGATGATGTGGATTATTTTCCCTTAGTAATAACAATCCCTTTATCCTTTGATGATGCATATTTATGCTTCACCAAATTGTATTCTCTTTCTTTTAAAGTAAACTCTTTCCTTTGTTGATCATTCTCGACCAATAATGGAGTCCTGAATTTGAAATGATTTATTTTACTCCATTACGGTAATGTAGGGATATTATGCTTAAGCATCCTCTTCATTTTAAGGAATATTGAGCTTTGACTTTAAAATTTTAATCTCCACGTCCTTGGCTTCAATACTTTAAGTGCTCTTGATTGGATTAGAGAGTGTTAACATCTTGTTATCCAGGTCTTTGAATCTATTAATATTCACTTTATTGATGATTTTTTCATTTTTTAGTTATACATTCAACTTGTTGATTAGAGCATGTAACTTCCTTATATTGATAGTAGATTGAATCAGTCTTCGATATTGTAATGAATCCAATGTTACAAAAACAACAACGATGTATATAATAGGTAAATAATAATTCGTTTTGAAAACCAACAACGTTATGACAAGTGACAGAGATCACCACATAGATTAAAACTCCAAATCCATATTATCATAATCAATTGTAAACAACATTCTATTATTCAATCAACTCATCACATAAATATAACATAAGGAAACTACCCTCCCAACCTATCCTGCATGGTTAGGACCTCCAAAACACATAATCAATGCTCAAGTCCAAGATTCATCCGATTGAATTTGACCACTTATGGTCTCAGGATTGGCAACTATTCTGAGGAAAAAAGAAGTGTCTATATCTCACTAATACAATCAAGACGAAATTCAAAACTACATCAATCAATCAATCTTAATCATCAATCATTCATGGTGTCACAACATCTACTACAAAACATACATCATTTTAATTGACGCAATTACCACCTATGAATCATTCCAACAATAGTCCAACTACAATTCATATATCAATTTAATTGACACATTTTATACCTATGAACATTCAACCATAATCCAACTATAATTCATATACAATTTAATTGAAACAATTTCTACCTATGAACATTCAACCATAATCCAACTATAATTCATATATCAATATTCAAGGTGTACAAAAATAACCCAATGTACAATCCTTCACACAATACTAAGAGCAATTTACCAAAAGGATAATATACAAGAAGTCGTAAGCATCATAAGAGCAAAAGCATAATTTTAGAATCTGATATAATCTAGTATAATTATTGTCAGTAATTGTTAAGGTCAGTGCCATAAAGATCAAGCTCCATTTACCAACTGTTTTAAGCTTTTTGTAAATCGGTGAATTTCAATATAACTCAGTGATGTGCTCCTTTAATGCGGAAAGGATAGGAATCCCAAAATTAACCTTCACATCCATTAAAAACCCACAATTGGGTCAGAATCTCCTAAAGGAAAAACATAAGAGTTCTATGCTAATTTTCATTCCCATTAAAGGAGCCCATAAAGTATGAATAATCTTAAGTATTGTCTCAAGATTTCAATAGTACTTGAGTATCCCTTTCAATTATAAGAGTGTGATTAAAATAAACAATAATTAAAGTCACGCAACAAACATATCAATACATTAATAGAAGACCCAACCTGACAAGGTTGTGCAAAGATTCAATTATTTCCCTACTTATTCACTTAGATTTAATTGGCATTTAGACTTCGTCAAAATGGGCACGGTTTTGAGATGGTGAAATGCTCCTTACGTGGGCAGTCTTTCTTTTCTTTTAGATCACTGAATACCTAAATCCTTACAACTATTTAAAAGTATACACGAATTCATTTGAAGGGATTGAATCCAGATGACAATTTTTTTGCTTTAACTCTTAACCCTCCCAACATTTCAATTTGGATAACTGTGAAACAGAGGTATCATGCATCCATTTCTCACACACAAAAATCTAAGGATCAGTTGCCCGAAGGAGCTAAATGCCATAGAAACTCCTTCAGGGTATGGAGTCTGGGAAGAAAAGAGATCGCTGGCAGCCATTAAAGATTGCAAAGTGTCATTGAAATTCATTGGCGGCCATTAAAATGTTTGCAAGATCCATGGTAATTCGCCGGCAGTCATTAAATATTGCAAAGTTCCATTGAAATTCATTGGCATCCATTAAAACGATTGCAAGAGCCATGGTAAATCGCTGGAAGTCATCAAAGATTGTGAAGTGCCATTGAAATTTGTTGGAAGCCATTAAAATAATTTGCAAGAGCCATGGTAATTCGTTGGCAGTCATTAAAGATTGCAAAGTGCCATTGAAATTTGTTGGCAGCCATTAAAACGATTTGCAAGAGCCATGGTAATTCGTTGGCAGTCATTAAATATTGCAAAGTGCCATTGAAATTCGTTGGCGACCATTAAACGATTTGCAAGAGCCATGGTAACTCGCTGGAAGGAAAAATCTTTGAAGGTAATTCGCTACAGGAATAACTACACAATACAGATTCAGAACAAGAAATTATGTCATGATTTAATTGTTGGCATGTTTTATAGGCAGCATATTCTTGTCATTGATGGCAATGGCTTAAGTACAGGAAGAATGTGCCAGACGGGCACCAAAAGTATTTTGGGAAGATGCAGCAGAGCAAGCTCGATAAGATCAGAAGAGATAGTGCATAGGCTTAAATACAAGAAGAATGTGTCAGGCAGGTACCAGAAGTATTTTGGGAAGACGCAGTAGAGCAAGCTCGATAAGATCAGAAGAGATAGTGCAGAGGTGCTTGGCAATTGATGGCAAGCAGGCTCGGAAGACATCGTAAGTTCAGACAAGAGAAGCGCGCAGATGGATGACATATATTAGGCGTTAGATCTGAGCGCGGGGATCGACAGTCGTTAGATCTAGGAGAACCTGCACGATCTTTAAAATGCAAGGTAAAGCGGGCTTACAAAATCCCAAAAGCAGGAGGACCGTTCATCTTCGGGCAGGACACGTGGTCACAGATCAACATTTCGCTGACTAAGAAGTCAAAGGAAGGAAGTGCTCTATCCTATGAAATCGCGAAATGCGAAACCATAACTTAATCTCCATTTCGGAGTTTCAGATACCGGGAGATGGAGGTGTCAAGGACACTCACGACAAGAATGATGAAATTGCGAAATGCGAAACCACAATTTAATTTGAGTCGTTGATCAAAGGGAGATCGTGGACCATTGATCTGACTCAATTTCAGAGTTTTGAATACCCGGAGTTGGAGGTGTCAAGGACACTCACGACAAGAATGATGAAATCGCGAAATGCGAAACACAGAAATACCTTCAGATCATTTCGGGGTTCGTGACTTGGAGTGTCGAAACACTTGATCACAGAAATGCTGAAACGCTGAAATGCGAAACGCCGAAATACCTTCAAATTATTTTGGGGTTCATGACTTGGAGTGTCGAAACACTTCATCACAAAAATGCTGAAATGCCGAAATGCGAAACGCTGAAAATACCTTCAGATCATTTCGGGGTTCATGACTTGGAGTGTCGAAACACTTCATCACAGAAATGCCGCAACGCCGAAATGGGAAACCGCGACTTAATCTGAGGCGTTGATCAAAGGGATATTGTGGACCGTTGATCAGGCAAGACGAAATCCCGTGAAGGTACGAAATTGTGAAGCACTCTCGTGCTTGGCCCCTAGTCACAGATAGTGGTCACAAGAGAGGAAGAAGCTAGCGGTACTAAACTCAATTTCGGAGTTTCAACGATCGCAACATGAAGAGCCGAGAATCTTCATCACAGGAGTCCCAAAGTTGCGAAATGCGAAACACATCTTGATTACGCCCATGGTCACAGCCAGTGGGCATATGGGATAAACGCAAGACCCTGCGGATTTAATCTAATGGTGCAGGTGAATTTGAATATGATCGGAGGGCTATTGTTGCACTTCACAATTAATTATTCAGTTACGATTCAGTTAGCAGAACCGAATCATGGTTCTTGGACGGTTGGCATTTCAGTTGTTGAAGCGTTGTTGTTCTAGGGTTTTGAGGGGTGACTGTAGTGATAGTAGTGTATAAAAGAAACACGCAGTGACTGTGCGTGGATGGTTGTTTTGAATGAAAAATGAGTTGAATTGTAAAGAAGGGAAAATTACAGTATGCACAGTGTGAGACCAACAGTATGCGCAGTGTGAGATAAAACTCATAGATGAGTAACAGATGAGGAATAGACAGAAGCAAGATGCAGTTTTCTTTTTGAGGCTTGAGCGAGCGAAGCAGAGAAAAATTGGAGTGGCAATGAACAACCCGATGAGCAGAACCGTGGCACGGTGAAGAGCATGCAGAGGCACTGTGCATGGAGGACGAAGAAGGTGAACAGATAGTATAAATATGCAGAACAGAGAAGAGATGGAGGCTGTTGTGGAGAGGAATTACACACGGGGAAATAGCATGATGTGGGCAGGAGCTGAAATACACAGAAGAGGCGTAATTCATAGAATCAAAATAAGACGCAGAGTATAAAGTACAGTAGAAGCAAAGAACAAAGATGCATAACTGAGACAGTAAAAGAAGGCTGAGGTGAACTTGTAGAGAAAAACAGAAGATCAGAAAGCGCAAGAAGATGCAGACAGAGAGACATTGATACAAAAGAGCAGAGCAACATAGCAGAACAATGATAAACCTAGTAAGCCAATGACAACTATTGAATCACTGTAATAAGTTTCAGTAGAAAATATTTATAATCAGGGTGGTAGGGAGGTGTTAGAGAGGATTGTTGTCATCAGAGGTTCAAGTGGGTGCTTGAACACAGGAAGTTGTAACTTCCATCTGGTTGCAGCCAGAAAAGCTAGGGTGGCAATGTGGTGCAAGGGAGAACTGTTGTTCTCTATTATATAGGTTGGTTCTTGTGTGACTGGAAGTTGGTGCTTCCATCCATTTGGTGCTGGAACACTTAGGGAGTTGTTGCTTCCTTCTAGTGAGTGCTAGAGAAACCAGGGAGTTGGTGCTTCCTTCTAGTAGGTGCTAGAGAAAACAAAGAGTTGGTGCTATCAACAAGTTGCAGCTTGCAAAACAGAGGTTGTAGCCTCACAATGAGTTGGAACTCATAAGTATGATAATGTACAGAAAGTAAAGATTACTTATCATACCAAGAAGAAGAGGTTTTTACCCTTTATGGGTTTCCTCAAGAAATATTTGTCTCTGCATATTTCATTTGTGTGACTGATGTCGAATGGTCTATTGCTTGTCTCCCTGCATTATTGTGATTGTCATTGAGTGTTCTGTAAAGAGTTTAAAATAAGCATAATTGTTTAAGCACTATAACAACTGATTCACTCCCCCCTCCCCCCCCCCTCTCAGTTGTCCAACATAAATTGGAGTTTTCATGGATGCGCAGTGATCCGAAGTAAATCCATCATGACAAACCTCAAATTTCTGGACAAGTCAATAGTCTTTAAAGTCCACACGAAATTCTCAGTCGAGAGTACATAAGAGTTTAACACAACCCAAAATCAATCCCTAAATCTGGATCTGGGATTTGATAAGGCAACGATCAAGAAGGTTCGAATTTTCTAAAGGGTGGAACAATTTGACAGTACACAGTTTTTTCAATTTTTCACTCCGTTTGGTAAATAAAATTCGTTCAATTTAGAATTTCATCTGATCACTGCAGCCTTAACAATTCCAATTTCTAATTTCCAATTTGTCTAAAAGTTGGCAACGATACAGTTACCCGACTGAAGATTGATTAGAAGCAATTTAAAAGAAAAATCTAACTTAATTACTGTCTTTTTAATTAGCCATGAATTACAATATCATTTTCATAAACAATATAATGCGATGTTTGACCACGAAGTACATGATCAAAGGTTTTTTATAAATGGAAGTAATTCTCAAAATGAAAAAGTCTTGAAACACACACACAATTTTATAAATTAGGAACTAAGATTAAATTGGCAATAACTACATACATTGTCGTTGAATTCTGAGCTGAAATAAATGACAACGAACTCAAGAGATTTAAACAAGATTACTTCAGAATCTTCAGTGAAATTATTATTTAACTCAGAAATAAAACTGGTTCAAAAATGAATCTTGACCATTTAATCTACAAAAATCAATCTCGTTGCGCTAATAACTTCAAAATAAAATATTGGATCCAATGAAGGTTGAGAGAATATGATGTATGTCAACCACTAATGCTCCTCATCACTCCAACTTTGTAATCATGGAGACTTCATTGCTGCCTCCCAGCCTATGCTAGGGGTACTCTTCTTCCCCCTTATCCCCCCGAGCTGCAAAGCGGTCACACACACAAAACCATAAATCCTCTAACTCCAAGCTTGTCTCGCAAGGTAGAGCCACCACTCTCTCTCAAGATGGGTATCTCAACTCTCACAAGTAAAACCAATCAAAAATAATTATGCAGCATAACTTTACCAATAATCAGTGTTTGTCCCCTTCCCATCTAAACCATTTTCTTTATAGGAAATTCCTTACTAACTCCTCCCCATATGCACAATTAATTTGTTTTTTGATTAAATAAATTAGAATTATTTCCCCCTTACACTTGTCACTGTACTTAATTACATATTATTTTAATTAAAAATCAATTTCCCTCACCTTTCTTAAATGCACTCATTAAATCGCTCCTAATTGTCTCTTTATTCCCCATATTCTTATTTAATGGCTGACGCCTTACTAAATCTGAGTTGATCTCAAATAGGAGTCTTGTTCTAGTTAGACTAGTGGTAGCTAGACTCTAGATACTATTCTATGCGTACACATATTCTCTCAGCTTTATTCCTTTCTTATCTTAAATTCCAATTTGGTATTTTCTTACACACATATGTATTAAATCAAATATTTAGGTTTATTTCATTTTACTTAATTCTTAAATTGATTTACCTCGTCCCTTTTTAATTTAGTTTAGTCTCCTTACAAGAACTTTGATTTAGGATTAAATTTTTGAATAGGCTTAGACTTTCATTTGAGATTTACAATTAATAAATTCATTCTTTAAATAATTAATTAAATACGGCAAGGCCTAAAGGCTTTTCAAGGTTTAATTATTCTCTCAAGGTTTCCTAGGCCACCTAGATTCATTTACTCAAGCTTTAATTACACGATGTGCCCTTCAAGACGCAACTTTGTGCTCCAAGGGTTCCACTCGCCTTTGACTGGTTTTGGTAGTTTTCCAACCCTTGGAGTCAGCACTCCATTCGGGCGACCTTGTGAAAGACTAAGGGCTTCTAAAGATTAAGGACTTTGCCTTATTGCACGCCCCTTAGAATCTTCATGAAGGACTGTCTCAGTCTGCCCTCACGACATTATGGACCTCTCAAACTAGGTAATTGTTAACCTACAATTTGAGCCACGACATAAGTGTTAGTAGGATGTGAGAAGGATGTTGTCACACCTATCCCTCAATCTTTGGTTTTTGTGCATGGCCACTTTACTCCTTATGTGATTCATATTAGCAAGCATTTGTTATCATGCATCCATCAATGAAACATTGTCAATGATTCATATACAAAATCATAATATAATCGATCATATGTCACATATGCATAAATGAAATACTCAAACAAATACAGTCCACTCTCTGACTCAATCTAGAGTCCAAGGAGGTCCATTGATGCCATCGACATCCACAATCTGTCAAGTGTCTTGAACACTCAAGGAAAACTCATCAATAGCATCTGTCAATACATATATATCAAATAATGTTAAACCAAAACCATCAACATCATCATAAAAATCCATAAACGAAACAAATAACCATGTACTATAACTAGATCATATGCACGCAAGTGTCCTCAAAGAATAAGTCTATAACATGTGCTTGCAAGAGAGGGATGTTACAGAGATACCATATCTCCAGTTTGTCTATGTCATTATACCATATCCACAACATTAACCTAATTTATATCTACTTCAACAAACATGGTTTTATACTTAGAGTGTCATGGCACCTTTGTAGTATCAGGTTGCAGTACTAATAAATTGAATTTATTCTTCTCCATGTCGATTGATGTTAGAAATCTGGGATCTCCAAGATACTTTGATTCTAATTTAGTTCCATGACCCAACTTTAATAATTGGGTGTTTTCATTATTATATATGGGAAACTTTACCATTGTTCCCAATTGAGATTGTATGGATGTGTCAATTTTTCCTTTAGTAACTGCATCAGATGCCATTGGTAAAAAAATCAATGTGATAAATAATATTGGCTCACTTGATTTATTTGGTTGTAAATCTTCTATTAAAAATTCAATGTGCTCAAAAATCTTCTTTTGTAGCCTCCTTAGGAGTAGTCTGAGCAATATCATTGGAATGTTCAATCTCTTTATGTATCTTTCTTCTTTTAGCCTTAGGCTCTTTTAAGCCTTCTTATCCTCTTTTAATATTTTTTATTTTCTATCCTACTAAACTTTCTCCAATTGAACTATATGCAACATCATTTGTTTTTGGAGGTCTTGAGTGCTTCACTCGACTCAATCATACCACCATGTGGATATATAGAAATTGGAACAAGTACCATTGCTTGATATTTCTTCAACATATGATCTGCATTGGAATTGTTTCCAACTACCTACAATCTCAACAAAGACTGCACTTCTTCCCAAGTATTCTTGTTAGTCATTTTCTCAATCTCAGGTTTAGACTCATGAATATATTGCACAAAATTTAGAACCATATGTTGTTTTGAAACCAAATGATTAGGATTGTATTTCCAATCATTTCCTTTCCTCAATTTTAGAAAAGATATTATTTTAGAAACAACATCCATAGTAGACTTATGCTTTACAATCAGACAAAAAACCTAATAAGGTAAGATAAAGGAAGACTTGTGAGTTTTGGAAATAAAATGTAGAGGTAAACTGCAAGTCTTTGATGAAGATATTCTAGGGAGAAAAAGTGAGGTGATATATACATAGGAAAAAGGTAAGGTTCAAGCTCACAACTAGACACACGAACGATGGTACAATATTGATACAAATACCAATCACTGATAATTGTTTTAGGACTTAATTGAAAAAAAAAATAGTATTCTTCAGGCATTCAAGAAGGCCACTTTCCAAAAATAATAGTATATACATGTAACAAAAATCGATTAGCAAATTGCATGTAATTCACATTTGATGCATCCACTAACAAAAACAGGGGTCCATTCAATGACTAAAAAAGTGTTTCCCTTTTCATCTTGTTTTCAAAGGGAAATATGTGAAAATGAATCAACTTGGAAGATTAAAAACAAATATATCAAATATGCTTGGTAACGAAAAGTTTTAAAATCATGAAATGAACACAATTGTTTGTGGATAGCTTGTGTTATAAAATTTGCAAAGTTATATTCATTGGATGACGAACCAGCTGGGGAAATTATATCATTCATCAAACAAAGCATAAGTTCATCATCATTTCCCAAAATGAGTGACAATATTGAAATTACTTGTTGATAAATTGGGGCAAATAATACTGAGGATATGGGAAATAAATTAGGAATGGAATTTTCATTCAATAGAAAACAACACGTGACTTCTCTTTTCTTCCTAGGTGCCTAACTTTTCACCTTGGCAACTAACTCCTTCCAATCAATTACTCTTGAAAGGGTAGGTAATAAGAGCATAGAAGAAATAGATTTTGGTGTGATAGTTAATAGAACATTGGTACCATCTACAAACATTATGGAGCGACTTGATGGGTTATACTACTTGGAAAATATTTTGACCAAATATGGTTCATGAAAATTCTAAGGTATAACAATAGGGACTAGGATTCTTGACCAAATAGGAAAATAGACATTTTGTATAAGGGTTTGTTGATGTGTAATTCTTGTGCTTTTACCAAGATGGCCTGGTTCGAACAAGGTTCAAAAATATCCCAAAACAAATCCATGAGACATTTGAATCCTTTGAACCACTACTAGGCTTATATGTAGAAATTTATTTCCCACAAGGAGTTATGCTTAGGCAGTAAAGTAAAAGAATTTTCTCAAAGTGGTGGAATAGATAAAGGTACTTACTAGTTTGAATATCATCTTGTTTGAGACTGTCTCTAGTTATCGACTAGCATCTCAAATACTTTGGCTCATGAAAATACAAATGATAATGATAATTTTTCTCTATGATTTCTGATATTAAGATGAATAATTTTGCACACACATGTGAGAATTGACGTGTTAGACTGATCGTATCATTAAATATCCCATCACATTAATGGAAATAAATGGAAACAAAAAAACAAATCGAAACAATATTTGTTAAGCATTTTTATGAATCTATGGTAAATTTCGGATGATTAAATTGTGTTAAAACCCAATTTGATCTCATCCCAAAACTATTTTTCCACCATTAGATTTAAAATACACAAATTGTCAGATTAATTCGGGTCATGAAGGAGTATTAAAACTCTATTCTATTTAGACCCAAATCAATTGCCATCCTTTATATTCTATTGTTATCTGTCATTATATCTTTCAAAAGTGCAAGTAGTTTTTAATATTTCTGCAACTTGAATATCAAATAATCAACAACCATTGGATCTTCTTAGACTCGAACCATCCGATCTTACAGATTATTAGAGTTGCTTATCTTACTAGCATGTCACATTCCAAATGTGTATCTAGTCATTAGTTTATTTTTGTATATGCTTTTTTTATATATATAAGAATTCATATAAAAAACCTTCAAAAAACTAGAGTTACAAAATTTGCCATAGTTCCGTGCTGTAAAAACTGAATTGCCCTAAGGGGAAACCAATTTAGCCAGCCAGTATTAGACCAGTCAAAATATCTATCAGTCTTAAAGATACACCGCAAAATAGACAACATAAACTAAAACCTAGAAGTAGCAAACTGAACCTGGTACTAGCCTCCATGAGGCAACATAAGGCAAACCGTGATATGGGGACACCTGTGTTGGTCATACAGTTGGTTTATAACATGTCCATCCATATGGAAAGGTGGCAAAGGTCATTGGGTCCCAGAGATCCTCTTCGACAACTGCCCCCCCCCCCGTTCCATCTGCGCACGCGTGGAAATGTCCGCGTCACCTTCTTCCTTTCCGGTGTCGGGTCGCGTGCCTCCCATTTCCATGGGCTCATGCATGCCCATTCCTGCTGCAACGTAGTCCCCGGGTGCTTCTTCTTCGACAAACGTGTATTACTCATCCATGGCCAGACCCGAGTCGCCTTCTCCTATGGGAATCCCCCCATCTCATGAGTCGCCTGCATGTGTGTCTGCTTCTACTCCAACTGCATCTAGTGTAGAGTGGAAGACCCCCTGGAAGGTGGAGATGATTTGCAAGAGCATGGAGGCCTTACTGTCTAGTATCTCCAGTCGAAACTGGAGGTCGTCCAGACCCTGTCGTAGCTCAAAAACCAAACCGTGGAGGATAGCGATGCTATCCTGCAATTGCGAGTCTGGGACTGAGTCTGAGAAGGAGTGTGGCCCCGACTGAGTCCCCTAGATAAATGTTGGCGCTCCCTAGGGAGGGCGAGTGAAGGAATTCTCTTGCAGGCTAGGTGCGCTCGCTGGTGAGTTTGGTGGGACTGTAGGAGGTAGTACTGATGAAGAGGCTAGGTCGAAGAAGGGTCCTGGGTGGAAACCCAGTGAATTTTCGAAGAGAGCCAGCCATTCCATCTGGGTAGCGGGAGGGGATGAGGGGGCCAGGAGGTTGCTTGGCCCTTGTTCAGACTCTGACTGAGAGGAGTGCGAGGTGAATGATCTAGAGGATGCTGCAAGCATTGGGCTGAGAACCAACTGTGGTCGGGATGGCTGCCAGGGCGAGCCTCGCCTTGGCTTGCCTCTTTGCCTTGGAATTTTAACGACCCTGAGGGAGAGAGTATGCCCAGGGGAAGAGTCCAGGTAGACGAGGAGTAGCTGGAGGTAAAGCCAGTTGCAGGGAAGCTCAACAAAGGGAGGAGACTTTTGCAAATGCAACTAGAATGAGGCATGGCTTCATGGCTGCAGAAGGAGGATATGGCGCACGCGCAGAGTAATGGAAAATTCATGGAGTCGTGCCATGGAGGGGACAAGAGGAGGAGGCCAGGCGCACCAGGAGTAATGGTGCCTGGGCCATCGCAAGTGAAGTTTAAATGCATGGGGATGGTGGAGTGGTATGCCATGCTTCAATCACATGGCCATCACCATGCTGGCCACCTCATGCCACCTCCAAGTGCCATGTGTCCCGCACTATCACTCCATCTGGGGACCTGTCCGTGGTTGTGGCTTTTTCAGTGCACTGTTGGAGGATGGGGTGAGTCGGATTGAGGGAAGTTTGGCATAGGAGCTCTGATCCTTCCCATTTCATTCCAACATTAACCAGTTCATCGGCAACTTGATTCACCTTTATCCTGGTGTGAGAGGGCATGAAGGCCTGATTGGGTTGGATGAGATCCGTAATTTTTCTTAGTCCATAGGAGAGTCTTCAGTAAGGTGAGATTCGCTCTGGGTCAGCTCCATTCAGGATTTTCCCAAAGATATTGATGATGATTAGCGAGTCCCCTTCAATAACCAGCTTGGTGAATTTGTGCTCAATTGCCAATTGCAAGCCTCTGGTGAGCCCCCATAACTCAACATCATTGTTCATAGTGTGGCCCAAGTTTCCTGCGTTGATGAGAAGTATGTTTCCCAGCTGGTCGCAAAAGACCGCTCCAAAACCTGCCGCCCCAGGGTTACCCTTGGAAGCGCCATCAAAGTTGATTTTGATGAAGCCTTCTTGGGGGGGAGACCAATGCGAGGGGATCCTTTGAAAAGGTTGAGTGGTAGGGGGGAGGGGCAGGCCCTGGGCTAGATTGACATTCCAATGCTGCAAGATTCTTTGCTCTGAAGGTGGGCCATTTATATCCGTTTCATTCCAATGTTGTAGCCTGATTGTTTCCATAATGTTGAGGCAACTTTATTTCCAATAGTGTTGCCAAGGGAACTGATCATTCCTGAAGATTCTTTTGTTTCTTTCCTTCCAGATTTTCCAAAGGATAAAACCTAGGAGAAGTTGCCAAATGTGGTTGAGAAGGGGTGATTGAAAAGCGATCTCTCTCCAATCAGCTATGGTGTCGATGATGCTGTCACGCTTGCGATCTGAGGTGCACATGATCATCACACATTGTTCCCAGACTTGAGTGGTGTAGGGGCAAGTGTTGAGGATATGGTTCAATGTTTATGCGTCTTCCCTACAGAGCATACATATGGACAAACCAACAAACCCAATTTTCAATAGGTTATCCCATGTGAGAATGCTCGCGTGAGTAACAAGCCAGAGGAAAAGACTGATTTTTGGCCAGTGTTTTAGGGACCAGATTTTGCTCCACACTTTCCTTGTAGGTAAAGGGTCTGAGTGAGCCTTAATGGCATAGGCTTCTTTTATGTTGAAGGTTCCCTTTGGTGAGTGCCCCCATCATAGGATGTCCTCACCTATCAAAGTGGGGATTTTTCTTTCATTGGTTGCGTTAATCCAGGGTTGAAGGTCCACCTGTACCTCTAAATTTAGATCTTCACTATTTGATTTCCAACATGTCCAGGTGGGCTCTGTTGGGTTGTCCTGCCAGTAGTCTACCACTTTTGTCAGTCCTGCCTGCGTGGCTGGGATACTAAATGTGTCAACCCAAGATTTGTGCTCCAAAATTGGTAACTGTTGCCATGAATCTTTTCAGAAAAGAGTTGTTTTCCCATTTCTAATTTCCCAGAAGGCATGATTTATTACAAGATGTTGATTCTACTTGTCTTTTGCCCAAATTAAGGAGCTAGGTTTGTCCCCGTTCCATATGATCAGGTTTCTCTCCGCCGTGTTGGGGGTATATTTCCTCCTCCAGAGCTTGGCCCAAAGATCTTGAGGCCTTTTGAGCCACCTCCACCAGATCGTAGCACTTAGGATTTTTTTCATGGCTAAGGGGTCCCTTAAACCAAGCCCTCCTTGAGCTTTGGGTTTGCAAAGTTTATCCCAACTGATAAGTGCTAACTTTTTTCCTATTTTGAGGCCTTGGAAAAGGAAATTCCTTTGCAAGGTTTTGATGGCAGTCAGGACAAAGTTTGGGGCCGCCAGAGCTGAAAAGGTATAAACAGGTAAGGCTTGAAGCATGGCTTTGAGGAGAATGAGGCGGCTAGGGAGATTAATGGCTCAGTAGGTCTAGGAGGTGAGCCTCTTTTCAAAGGAGGAGAGGAGATGTTCCCACAAACTATTTCTGAGGGCATTTTCCAGCAAGGGGATACCAAGGTACTTGGACGGAAGGGAGCTTCGGGTGAAACCAATAATTTTAGAGATATAGCGTTGAATCAGAGTGGGGGTGTTGAAGAAAAAGATTTGGGATTTGTATTTGTTGAAGTCCAGTCCTGAAGCATCACAAAAAGTTTGGAGGAGTGAGAGAAAGACGTGGGCTTATGTGACAGTGGGGGAGCCCATCATCAGGGTATCGTCAACAAATTGGTTGTGAGAGATTGGGGGAAAGATACCATGCAGGGGGAGACTAGTCAGTTGTTAGGACTCAGAAATGTCACATTTATATCCTCTATTCCCTTCACCATTCCTTACATTTCATGGTCCTAATAAACCTTTTATCATACCATTTCCATACATACATACATTGAGTTTCACCTTATTATTTTCCACTTTATTCTTTTCAGTATTATAAGTGAATTTATGATTAAATATTAGAAAATGACATATTTTCATTATATATCAAGGTTGGATGAGTTTGATGATGTGTGCAGGCATATGTGAAAATTTCAACAAAGTCAAATATTACCACCTAGCCTCAAATTTGAATTTCATATTCAAACTTTGAAGATTTGAAGAATATTTGGGACAATCATTCAAGCATATTCAAAGGAGAAGATCATGGAAGATTTGGATGGCATAACTTATCTAAGATATGTGAGAGATGTGTGGAGGATTTGAAGGGATCATATCTTCTAATAATAGGAAAGTAGTTGAGAATGGTTGAGAGAATAGTGGATCTGTAATTATGACACTCTTCAAGACTCTCATGTATATAAGAGAGTGTTCTCTCTTCATGAGGAGGATCATGTTATTCATAGGAGATTAGCTTGGAGAGTTTGAGATCATATAATTAATAATTTAGTCTTGTAATGAGGAGAAGGGGATTCTTAGCTTTGATTCTTAGCTTTGTTATTCGTTCATGCTTTGTCATTTGACTCTTGTAATATAATTTGAGATTGATGTATTGTGTGAGCTCACATATGTCTTTTGTCATTCAACTCTTCACATGTTGTATTGTTTTCCTAGATTAATTTACTGTTTTCATAGTTAGTCTTTCAATGCTTTCCTAGATTAATTTCATTTCAGAAAATTAGATTGGATTAGTTCTACTTCAGTCCTGCATATATAGTGTGTGTGTTTCGTAAGCCTACGAACCTCGGATTGACAAATTAAATAGTTGGTCAAGTACTACAACGAAATTAAACGACCATATTTTCGCCTAACATTTTGGCACCGTTGCCGGGGAAGCACGATGGATTGAAGTTTAGTTTGATTTTCTTGCAAGTGTAACTAGAGTGTGAATTTCAATTTCCGCAAGTGTGCTTGACTTTTGCAACTGTGAAGAGGTTTTCACGTGTTTCAACAAGTATGATTTTCAATTTTTATTTTTTATTTTTTTTATTTTGATTTGGGTGCTGTAAGAACCCCTTTTGCAATATGATTTAACCATGAGTGTCAGCTTGGAACAACTCGCTCAGATCCTGGCGAAAATTGGGATTTCTTCTTCTCAGGAAGAGGAGATCTTGACAACAGCCCAGAGCTTAAATACTCCTTCAGAAACAAACGAGAAATCAACATCTGAGGAACTTGAGGAGGACAATGAGGAGTTGCAACAAGATCTAAGCGAGGAAAAACACACCTATGAAAGCATTATCGAGCAATGGTTCCAGGTAAATACTCGATTAGCTCCATTTTTTTTTTTTTTTAGAAATTTTGCAGTCACAACCACTAGATTCATTTACTCTTGAATATTTCTATTATTCATTTGAAAAATTACCATTGAACATATTGTTGTTACTGTTGCGTGCTTGGCTCCACTGGAAATTTGCCTACACGTAACTAGTTTCTAATTCCATTTAACATAGAGTAGGTAGGTTTTAATTTTCATTTTTTCTTTTACCTCGAATAAGTATGCTCTCCTTCGCGCTTCGTGCGATCGCGAGGATCAGAAAATAGGGATGATTTTGATTTCAGGAATGAATGTTTTTGCAAACATGCTTAAACAGTAAACACAATAAAAATAAATAAATTAAATAAATTAGATGAATAAAACAAAGCCGAGTCTTTATATGTTGAGACAACCGTTGTTACAACGAAAATTTTACATGTTGTTACAGCATGCTGAAACAATGAAATTTTTACATGCTGAGACAGTCGTTGTTACAGTGAAATTTTATATGCTGAAACAGTGACTTTTTTTTTTTTTTTTTTGTAATAGTGATTGAATAAATTTGTAGATCTGCAAACAATAAAACAACAAAACAATAATGGCATTAGGAAATAATAATAAAAAAAAACGAAACTGAAACTGTGATTAATTGAATAACAAACCCTTTGTTTGTTTTTTTTCTTTCACAATCCAACTACGACGACAATAATCTTCTATCTCAGTCCTTGGCTTGAATCACAGAAATACTGTGAATTTTGATGATCATCGATTTGAACTTTTCTATGAGAGACAAGCTCTGGAAATTTTACCACAACAGGCATCATCTAGTTTTCAATTTCTTCGAAGGTAACTGCCAGAAAACGTAATTGCCAGAAATGCGTAACTGTTAAAACACATGATTTTAAAACACATTTTCTGAGAAAACCGAGGTGAATTAGAAAAAAATAAAACATGGGTTTTCTCTAGAACGGAGGCAATTAGGTAAATTGCAAGTAGTTTTCAGGATTTCACAACCATTTGGGATAAACTCAGGGTTCTTAGGAGCTCCATTTTGCAGACTGCGTGAGGAAAAAAAAATGATTTGTTTTGAATTACGACACCCTCCAAGGAAAAGAATTCAAGTTAATAAAAAACTCTGTTACACAAGGCACATGATCTAAGA
>ML778218.1:116633-133528 GCA_009831015.1 Picea engelmannii
ATGAGTAGTTGACACATGATTGGAACATACTTGGTACATGGTTGGATGCACTTGGTTATGGTACAGGTTGATTAAAGGTTGGTGCATGGTTGATGCACTTGTTTATGGTACAGGTTGATTACAGGTTGGTGCATGGTTGATGCGCTTGTTTATGGTACAGGTTGATTACAGGTTGAGGTACAGGTGGATGCATGGTTCAGACTTATTGGTACAGGTTTATAGCAGTATATCTCACAGTGATAGTGTGACAGTGGTTCCATCATTGTACTTCTACTTCAGGGTGGCAGGACGGGGCAAGGACAGGTGGTTGTAGCCACCTTCCGGTTGTAGCCAGAGAACATTGGGGGTTGTAGCCTCCTTCTGGTTGTAGCCAGAGATTTGGGGAGTTGGAGCTTCCCTCAGGTTGTAGCCTGAGAAACTAGGAGTTTGGAGCCTCCTTCTAGTTGCAGCTGAAAACAAAGGAAGTTGGTGCTTCCAATGAATGTAATTCTTCAAGATATATAAGAAAAAGCATTCCGTGGTTTTCTCCCGATTTGGGTTTCCACGTAAAACACTGGTGTACTGTGCATGTGTGTGATTGTTTATTTATTACTGCTCATTATTGGATAATAATTCTACATTAATATAACATTTGAAGAAAAATGATTATAAATATGTTATTACTGATTCACCCCCCCTCTCAGTAATCCAACAATTCTTAGCTTTGTTATTCTTTCATGCTTTGTCATTTGACTCTTGTAATATAATTTGAGATTGATGTATTGTGTGAGCTCACATATGTATTTTGTCATTCAACTCTTCACATGTTGTATTGTTTTCCTAGATTAATTTACTGCTTTCATAGTTAGTCTTTCAATGCTTTCCTAGATTAATTTCATTTCAGTAAATTAGATTAGATTAGTTCTACTTCAGTCCTACATATATAGTGCGTGTGCTTCGTAAGCCTACGAAACTCGGATTGACAAATTAAATAGTTGGGCAAGTACTACAACGGAATTAAATGACCATATTTTCACCTTACATCAGCGTTTTGTGTGTGATGGCAGCCTGGATGGAACATCTGAGACCTTCGGCCATGATAATAAAAAGGAAAGGGGATAGAGGATTGCCTTGTCTGATTCCTCTGGTGGGGGAGAAGGGGCAAGAGGGGACTCCATTTATAAGGATTGAAAAGAAGGCAGAGGAGGTGAGGTTTGAGATCCACTCTACCCAGGTGTGGTCGAAGACAAAGGCCGGTAGCATAGCACGCATGTATTCCCAACTTAACTTGTCAAAGGATTTGGAAATATCCAGTTTTAATAGCATACCTGGTGTGTAGGTATTCTGCAAGGAGTGAATCACTTCATGCACTAAGATGACACTCTCTAGGATTTTCCTACCTTCCACATAACCTGATTTCTCTGGACAAATGATCCAGGGTAGGATGGGCTTGAGTCTCCTAGCAATCACCTTGGTTAGAAGCTTGTAGATGACATTGCAAAGAGCGATTGGTTGGAATTGCTTAGAGTGCTTGATCTGCCCCTCTTTGGGAATGAGGGTGAGGAAAGTTGCGTTGAGAGTCAGGAGGACTTGCCCTGAGATTCTGGAGTCTTCAATGATTTCCCATACCTCTTCCCTGATCATTTTCTAGTAGTGATGGAAGAAATCGCTAGTAAAGCCATCTAGTCCCGAAGCCTTTCCTTTGGGGGTGTCCTAAAGCGCTTCATCTACTTCTTCTAAAGTGATGGGCCTGAGCAGGGTAGCGTTCTATTTTTGAATGATTAGGGTGGGTATGTACTGCGTGACTTTGGTGATGGCTTGGGATCTGTTCTGTTGAGGCTCTGTCAGGAGATATTTGTAATAGGAAACTGATTCCTTTTCCAGGTCCTCATGGGAATGGATGATTTGACCATTGTTGGAAGTTAACTGCGCGATTTGATTTGTATGCCGCCATTGGAGGGTGGATCTATGAAAAAAATTTGTGTTTCATTCGCCCTCCTTGAGCCACTGGATGCGAGATTTTTGTCGCCATAGAATCTCTTCTTGGGCTTTCATGTCCTCTAGTTGGTGGCGTATTTCCACTTCCTGGGCTTTAAGATCTTTAGAGAGTCCGTGCTCTTGGATCTATCTTTGCACCATGCTCATTTGATCCGTCAGTTGCTTTTGGGCTTCGAAAATGTTTCCAAAGGTTTGCATGTTCCAGATTTTGAGTTGTTGCTTGATATTTTTGATCTTTTGCTGGAAGAGGTACATCTTGGAGTCGTACTGTATCGTCGCCTCCCTCCACCACTCATGGACCTTTTGTTGGAATTTTGGGTGACTGAGCCAGAACTACTCAAACCTGAAGGGTTTCTGCCCTGGGGTGGCTGACACATCCAGCCATAGCTGTATAGGCCAGTGCTCCGACGCATGAAGATCCAGTATGATCGCCTCTAGAGTTGTGACTTCCAGTAGCAGGGAGTCTGAAATTAGGAAACAATCCAACCTGCAGGCTATTTGATGCATTTTTGTTCTCATGTTTGTCCAGGTGAAGGTACCATTGGAGGTTTCTAGGTCAATGAGGTTGGTGTTGTCTAGAATATTTTGGAAGTCGCCAGCTTCTGGTTCCAGGTGCCTTATTCCTCCTCTTTTTTCATCCAAATTACGTATCAAGTTGAAGTCTCCTCCTAAAATCCATCTTCTCTCCTTGGTTAAGGTATACAGGTACTCCAGATTGTGAAGGAAGGTCTACTTATCCATAGAGATGGACGGTCCATAGACATTTGAGAGGTAGCCAAGCTAGTTGGAGCCAATGAGCCTGTAGGCGGCCGAGATAGACCATTTGGTTGTGATAAAGTTTTCCATAATGATTTTGATGGGGTTCCAGAGTAAAGATAGACCCCCGGCTGTACCTATGGCCGTTGTGGATATCACTTTCCCTTGCTTCATGTAATAGGGGAGAAGCTTGTCCGTGTCTTCGATTGCACATTTTGTTTCTTGGAGCATCATGATGTCAGGTTTCTCTTCTAAGATCAAATATCGTAGCAATTTTTGCTTGCTACGACCATTGATATCTCGTATGTTCCACNGGGGGGGGGGGGATTTGTCCGAGATGAGGTGGATCTGGCCGAATTTCACCATGAAGTGACCTATCTCTTGTATAAGCTTACTCATCAACTTCCTTCCTCTCTTTTGTTCGTCCTTCTGAGGTTTTCGTTGATCTTTCTGTGTATTCCCTTGTGTTCCCAACCCTGCACTGGATCTAGCAGTGGATCCAGTGTAGGATTTGAGGAATACCTTGTGTACTTTTCGCAGTTGGTCTGGAGGTATGGTGTAAAGTTTCTAGTGTCAATAGGCGTGCTCTAGGTTCTCTACGTCCACCCCTTCTAGTTCTTTCTCGTCAATATCCATCTCGACATCTGCGTCCTCTGCTTCTGGTTGATCCACAATTCAAGTATTGGGGAAGGTTGGAGAAGTCGTTGGGTTCGGCTCCTGAGATGCTCCTACTTTCTCTTTGCCTGTTTCCTGGGGCGTTTTCTTCGTCGACGCCACTTGAGAGACTGAAGGATTCTCCAGTTGATCTTGTAGGATCTCATATTTTTTTATGGTGGATGGATCCTTACTAGCCCGGGTTATCTGCTTTCTTTCGCCTCATTTGTGCTTCCCAGCCACCTGATCAAAGCCATCCTTATCTTTTTTGGCATCTGTGTTCCCATATTTGTTTGCTGCATTTAGGGGGCAGTCTCTAAAGAGATGCCCATGCTCATGGAATTTCCTACACCGGAACGGAATATGTTCATAGTCAATGGTTTGCATCCAATCCTCATCATGGTATTGTAGGGCTATGGATATAAGGTTCGGCTTGGCTATATTCAGGTAGACAAAGATATGTGCATAGGAGGTGTATCTTCTTTGCTTCGTGGCCTCCAAAGATTTAACATAAACTCCAATGGTGTTGCCTATGACTGCAAGTACCTCTTCCAGCCAAAGTTCCTGCGGTAGGGAGTATAGTCTGATCCATACTGGTGCATGTGAAAAGTCTTCCATTTCAGGATTAAATTTCTTTGTCCAGAACCTCAAGAAGAGTCCTGCTGAGTTGAAAAAATACGACCCTCCGTTGAAGATCCAATTTATGTCCTCTCGGTTGTGCAGGATGATGGTGAAGAAACCCTTGGAACCTAGTTGTAGCTCATAGTGTCCTTTGGGCTTCCACCATTGATGTATCCATTTGATCAGGTCTCGTTCTGAGGGCTAGAGCCCTAAAAATTTTCCCACTAAGGCATAATATCTCACATATTGTTTATGTTCCTCGATGCGAGGTGTGTTGATGATGTATTTCGGGGCTTCTGGTGCTTTGGGAATACACTTGCCTTGTAGCCATGGTCGTGATGTGCTTGTGGGTGGCTCCACTTTCCCTGATTCTATGTCCATTCCTTTGTCCTTGAAAGTTCCTTCGGCCAATATCTGTGAGCGAAGATTAGGAGGAGGTTCGAAGGTGGGACGCCTAGAGCCCTCTCCATTGCTTCCATTCGTCACTGTCTGGATGTAAGAGGGGCCTCTCGTCCCTCCCTCCTTCAGAGGCATGAGCCCCTGCGAGGGTGAATAGATGTAGCAAAGCAACAAAACCCTAACCCTACCCTAGCGCAGTCAGAGCTTCTAACCTATACTTTCATTCTTCGAACAAATTATCATCTTCCTCACCTCTTTTTTGTATATGTTATCTGGATTGATATGTTGGTTTAAATTTCAAAGTTGATTACGACCATTGATTAGGAAGTGAAAATTTAAACCAAATATGGTTGTATCCTAGACTAATTCAACATTTTAATAACTCTTTCAAAAAACTTTAAACTACAAACTTCATTTTCTTATTTCCAAGACTAAAATGACAAAATTTTAAGGAAATTCATAAAATGATAAAAAATGGTTACAACACATTCCAACAACTCTGCTTCACAAGCCTGAACCTACCCCACAAGTTCATCTAGTGTTTATTTTTCCACTATCAAATTGTAGTGTCTCACTTACAATTTTACAATTTTCTCATGTATCATATGGAACTCAGCATACGCTTTCATGGTAAAGGTGAAAATTTTGGCCCAAGTCTTGATATACTTATCGGTACATCCTTCGTCTGATATCATGTACTACATTTCATAACTATGTGGAATGTTGGCTCTAACTCATTGGCTACATGGAAGAAAGGTCCTCCAAGTTGCAATCAATTGTCCCCTTCCCCATCAAGGAACAATGTCTTGTTTATTTGTGACTACATGGTAGACACTTCTTGTAAATTTGTGGCCATAGAAACCTTATTCCAGTATAAGTCATGTTCATTGGCTCTAGTATACAAAAGATGATGGTCAACCTTGAATTTGTTCATTGTGTACTTGTCAAGTTTTTATTTATGCAAATTTTGGTGGAGCTTCGATAATTGAAATAGCTCGTCTTTTATCTTTTAGTGATTCTTTTTTTTTAACATAATTCATTATACTTATTACCTGATTTCCAAACATATGTTGAAATTCAATGAAGGTTTTGTTCTTGTGCATGCGACATAGAAAATAAATTAACTATTACTTATTTCATTAGTTACGTTGTTTCATTGGCCTTGCACAATTCCTCTATCATAGATCAAACTCTTTGTTCAAATTCTTCATCTACAGAGTTTCCTTGCTTGATATATATTGGTTAAATTCTTCTCGAGCTATCCTAATGTGATTCTTGGTAGTTTGAATGAATTCCCATATTCGATGGTACTTAATTATTCCTTAAGGTTCTAATACCTTTAACCAAACATTCTTCGAGAGGACTCAAAATGTTGATGGGCCTCTTTTGTTGACGATTTAGTAATTTTTGCAGTCATCTTATAGTTGGTAGTATCCATCAGTAGTATGGATTTATCTAATGAACGTGGAATTACCATCAATGTTTCCAAGGTGCCCCTATGATCATTGAAATATGTCTCCATTAGAGATTGATTACTAAGTTTTAATTTATTCACTTCTCTGGAAATCACTATCTCTACAACTCTCTCATTATTTAATGTTTCTTCATACATTTGAAGCACCTTCATAACTCCTCTTGCTACCACTTTTCTAGGAACCTAAGTCAGACATACCCTAGTTCAAAAATATGTAAACATAGTTACCAAGTTAATGAGAACTGTGACCTTAAATGATAACTCTATCCCTAAAAACCCATATTTTTGTGTCAAAAACACCAAAATCAACTACCAAATTGAGAAGTGGTGTTACCGATTCAATATCAGTAGTGTCCCTTTTTTTTTTCAGGTTCAAAATCACAAGTTTTTTAAAACAATGGCCTTAAAAAACAATACCATTGCAACCAAAATCTTAAAATCAACCCACAAAATAGAAAAATGGTGCTACCAGTAGCACCCTTTTTTCCAGGCTTAAAATTGTAACATTTTTGAAACTATGGCCTTAACAACTAGTCTCATTGTAAACAAAATATTAAAATCAACCACTAAATTGAAAAATGGTGTTATTAGTAGCACTACTTTTTTGGAGGGATTAAAATTGAAACATGTTTGAAACTATGTCCTTAACAATCCTTACCATTGAAAACCAAATTCTTAAAATCAGACATCAAATTGAAAAAAAGTGTTACCAGTAGCACAATTTTTTCAAGATTAAAATTGCAACCATTTTTAAACCATGGAATAAAAAAAATCAATCCTTAAATCGAAAATAAGTGTTACCAATTTCTCCTTTTTTTACGGGCTTAAAATTACAATATTTTTGAAACCATGACATAAAAAACTAGTACTCTTACCAATAAAATTACAAAAAGTAAATAAATAACTAAATAAAAATTATGAATATATAAATAAAAATAAACAAAGGGGAAAACCCTAGGGGGGGATGTTAGGGTACTACCCTAACCTCCCTACTTTAGGCTACCTAGGAGTTAGTCAATTGTACTGTATGTAATCGTCATCTTTGAATCGAGCCCATTAGAGAGTAGTTGATAGTCATCTAATGTAAAAGGGTCCACTTGATAATGCCCACTAGGTAGTCGGTACCCATTAATGATGGGAACACAAGTAGTTAGGGTTTTGTTATTGAGAATATATTTAAAGATATAGGAGGCTATGGAATTTTTTGTCATCTATTGTTGTATGCGGAGATTTTCTCAATGAAAGGTCTCCCTAGCTTAAGAGGAAAGTGAACATTACTTTCTTTCTTCTTATATCATAATACAAGGGTATATTTTGCATATTTCATCTTGTTTTTCTCTTGTATCTAGCTTTTCGCAATTATATTCTATGTATACCTAGTTTGTGTTTCGAGTCTATAGGTTAGGGAAAACTACAAGTGGTATCAAAGCTCTTTCTTGAGCCAACATGCCTCTAGATTTTAGCTATTTTTTTAGGATAGAGACGTGTTGCAAAATCTTTAAACATGGAAATCTATCATTTGATGGGTAAAAACATGGTCGATGAATAATACATCTATAAAATATGAGTTGTGTCACCTGGTTGGACACCCTTGTAACCTATGTTGGTACCCCTTCGAGTAGCACTACATCAAACAACACATGTATATAGAATTGTCTTCCATGTACCCTTGAGTATATAAGAATTCTTTTAGGTGCACCTAAAACCAGCCGTACATAAACTTGTGGACGCATAGTTTCTATAGTACATTGAGAACAACACTTGAGGAGCTCACTCTCTTGTACCAAGATAGAGGATAGTATGACTAAGTGTATGGTCTATCCTCCTTGGTTAGTGTTGTGAAATATTTGATTGAGTGTTATTGTTGGAAATCCTTTGGTACACCAGAGACATATAGAACTTGGAATTACTCTATCCTTAGGATCTTGCAAACCCTATCCTCTACAGTCAGCAAGTGAAATTCCTACATCTTTGTGTCCAAAAATAATTTGGAAATCTTGGAATTGTAGTAATGTTAAGTAGGGAGTAATACTCCCACTAGCATTAAAAACAAATATGGATTATGTCGACATCGTTGTGGGAGACCTATCTCAAAAATTGAGTATCAACTTGATGAGAACTGTGACTTTAAAATGAGAAATCTAGCCCTAAAAAGTCACATTTTTTGGTCAAAAACACCAAAATCAACCCCCGAATCGAAAAGTGATGCTATTGATAGCACCCTATTTAGGGTTGAAATTACCAAATTTTCAACCATAGTATTCACATCCTCGTAATATTTTCAACAAAAACATTAAAATCAACCCCTACATCGAAAAGCGACACTAACAACAACGCTAATTTTTCAAGATTAAAATTGCAACTTCTTTGAATTCATGGACTTAACAATCAATATTGTTGCAACCAAAATATTAAAAGATCAATCCCCAAATTGAAAAGTGGCAGCCCCTCTTTTTTCCGAGGCTAAAATTACAACTTTTTTGAAATCATGGCCTTGAAAACCAGTAACCTTGCAAAAAATATTAAAATCATCCCCCGAATCAAAAAGAGGTTCTACCTATGGCATCATCTTCTTTTTTCCAACTTAACATAACAAAAAAATTCAAATTATGGCCTAAAATCCTAGTATTCTTCCAAAAAAAATTATATAAAAAAAAAACAATGAAAAAAAGAGGAAAAATAAATAAAAATAAAAGGAAAAAAACTCAAAAATAGTAAAACCTCGTATCTTTTTATAGATAAAATATTAAAAAAAGGCATGCAAAGTTTAAAAAAAAACACAATTAAAGGAAAAAATGAAAAAGGAAGGTGGAAAATTAGAAAAAATACAAAAGATAATTAGAAAGAAAAAAATCTAAAAAAATGAAATTAAAAAATAAATAAAAGAAAAGAAAAATCCACTTAAAAAAACTTAAAAAAACAAAAAAATTAAAAAAAAAAATTAGAAAAAAATAAATTGAATGGAGGGAGCGATTCCTAGAATTGTCACCCCAACCCCCACCCCCTACCCTCCCACACAACCATGCCACCCACACCCCCTCCCGATCCCGACCCGCTCATCACAACTCTACCAAAGCTGCCACTCCTTTTTTAATTGATTTTTCTTCAGTTTCTTTTTTTAACCTTGTTTTAGTTTTTTTCTATTTTTTTTTTTAATTTCCAGCTTCTTTTCATTTTTTCTTTAATTGTGTTATTTATTTCTTTTTTACTTAAAACGTGTTTTTGTTTTTATTTTTCCTTTTTTTTAGTGTTTTTTTTTTTTTTTTTATGATTTTGTTTGGAACATTACCGCACTTTTAGGCCATGGTTTCAAAAATGTTGTAATTTTAAGCCGAAAAAAGAGGGCGCTACTAGTAGCACCTTGTTTTTATTCAATGGTTGATTTTAACATTTTGGTTGCAAGGATACTAGTTTTCAAGGCCATGATTTCAAAAAAGTTATAATTTTAGCCTCGAAAAAAAAAGGGGTTCCACTTTTCGATTCACGGATTTGATCTTTCAATATTTTGGTTGCAATAGTACTAATTGTTAAGCCCATAATTTCAAAGAATTCATAATTTTAATCTTGAAAAACATGGTGGTGTTGTTAGTGGCACTTTTCCATTTGAGGGTTGATTTTAATGTTTTTGTTAGAAATATTACGAAGTTGTTAACGCCATGGTTGCAAAAGGTGGTAATTTTAAACCTGAAAATAAGGGCGCTACTGGTAGCACCAATTTTTGAAACAAGGGTAAAACCAACCACTAAATGCAACCTCTAAAAAATGATAACTCTAGAGAGTTATTTCCAAGTTGGTAACTATGTTAAAATATTCCTTGCATCGTGCTACATGGACCTACCTCTCTAGTAACCCTTTTTTATTTGTGTGGACCTGAAAATACATTGTTCATGGTATATCTCAAAAGACTCCTTTCAATCCATTGATCATGGTGAGATCAATTAGGAATATTGCTTCGATGGACTCTTACGTGGTCCTATGGTGCATGCTTGCAACATGAAAAACACAAAGAATCAAAACTAGAACATGCCCACCAAGCCCCAACAACTTGAAGCCAAGGTTTCTAGCATCGATGCTTCATTGAAATCTCTCTTTGAATAGATGGATCACCATAGTCAATTGTTGGGATCTTTATGTAGCCACATGGGTCTCTCGATGATCTATCCACATATCGATCCAACAAAAGAGGAATATTCAACAAAAGAAGTGAAAAACACTCACATGCTCTTCTTAGATACCCATCACCCACCCTTTCAAATTCATAATTCAGGGAATTGCTTTCCAAAGGTATACATGAACACGTTTGATGGTTTCGATCCTTTGGGTTGGGTTACTAAAATGGAACACTATTTCTCTATCCATGAAATTATGAATGGCCTACATAATCTAAAAGTGGGGGTCTTATATTTAGATGTTGAACATTGGCAATGGTGGCGATGGTATAAGAAATATCATGGAAGTTGCATTGCTTAGTCCTAATGTGTATTGGTTTTGTATGCTTTTTTTTATCATGACACTCACTACTTGGGACACCTAACAAAATTACACCAAATAGGAAAACTTATTGACTATATTATATCGTTTAACCATTAGCAATATGCACTAAGGGCTTGTCCAATTCCTTTTTTAAAGAATGTTTCATCAATGGTCTCAAGGAGGAAATTAGAGCACATGTCATGAAGCAATTCCCAAAAAACATGGTTGGAAGATTGTGAATGAGATCAATAATTTTATATATTAATCAATGCCTAAACCAAAATACATTCATTCACTACTCACACTATCCATACTATGGAAACTATCCCCAATCACTCCAACTCTCTATGATTGAGAGTCCAGAAGTTGTCTCGGGAAGAGATGGTATAATTCCAATGCCTCGGACTTTGCTATAGTTGTGAATTCAAAAGGCACAAGTGTAAAGAAAATAAATTCTTTCGAATGAATGTATCTCGACAAGACCACTCAGAAGATATCTATGTTGAAGACACTCTTGAACAAAACTTGGAATATGTCATCTCTCCCATAGATAATGAACCCACCTTACAAACTTCTTGTGAGGAACCCCAAATTTCTCTCCATGTATTATTAGCATTCTCAACACCCCAAACCTTGAAATCGATTGGTTACATTAAGCAACACAAAGTGATTGTATTAATTAACAACGACAACACTCACAATTTTATTCATAGAGTGGTTGAAGAAACCCATTGTTATGTTTTCCCTATACCTAATTTTCAAATTATGATATACAATGGTTTTATGATGAAATGTGGTGTCCTATCTGAAAATGTGAAAATCCAAATGGGTGTATATCATCACAAAACTCACATATTCACTGTTGAAATGGGTTGGTGTGATGCAGTTCTTGGGGAATAATGGTTATGCACTTTGGATCATATCACCATGAATTCCAAGGACTTATGCATGAGCTTCACTATGGAAGGAAACAAGTGTACCCTAATGTGGGTTACATTTGGTTCCCATGAAATTATCACCTCTCATCATATGGAGAATTTATTCAAAAAAGGCCACTCATGAATTATTGTACAGTTCAATTCCATACAAGAAGTCAACACACCCCCATAGGATATTTTCCCTAATTTATAGTTGGTCCTCTCTAAACATCAACAAGTAATTGAAACACCACCACTCTTACCACCCTCATGGGGGAGTATGACCATGGTATTCCATTGATTCCAAGTATTCTACTGCCCAATGTGTTTCCTTATCAACACCCTTTTGCATAGAAGAATGAAATAGAGAAGATCATTTAGAAATTGTTAGAGATTGGATTCATACATCTTAGTTATATCCTCTAATCATAATCAGTGATCACGGTATTAAAGAAGGAATGTAATTGGTGCATGTTTCCTAATTTTCAAGCTCTCAATAAGTTAACCACCAAAGAAAAGTTCATTTTCTAGTTATTGATGACCTCTTGGATGAACTTAGTGGAGCCAAAATTTTCACCAAACTTGACCTTCATTCTAAATACCATGAAATAAGGATGAAAGAGGAAGAAATCCAAAAGACAACCTTATGCACACATGAGGATCATTATGAAATTTTAGTGATGCATGTTTGCCTTTTGAATGCTCCATCCACTTTCTAGAGCCTCATAAAAAAACAAATCAACCCTTTCTACACAATTTGCGTTGGTATTATTTGATGATATCTTCATCTACAACAAAATCCTAGGATTCTCATATATAGCATGTCGATAAAACCTTGCAACTCTTGTAGGACCACTAACTATTCATAAAATGATCCAAATGCTCTTTTGGGGCTGAAAATGTTGAATACTTGGGTCACATTATCAATCAGGATGGAGTACAAGTAGATCCCAAGGAATTTGTAGCTATGCAATATTGTCCCTAGCCCAAGACGTCGAGGAACTTGTGTGGGTTCATAGTACTTACCAACTACTATAGGAAGTTTCAAATATATTATGGAAAAATTGTTATTCCCTTAACATAACTTCTTGGAAAGAATTACTTTGTATGGAATGAGGCATCCGAGAAATCATTCTTATATTTAAAGGTTTCCATGTGCATTAATCCATTATTAGTAGTGCCATATTTACAAACAATTTTGTTCTCAAATGTGATGCCTTAGTAAAATATCTTGGAGTAATATTGATGCAAGCATGGTGCCCCTTTGCATTCACTAGTAAGTCGTTATGTGACTGTAATTTGGATAAATTCACATATGAAAACATATGAGAAAGAGATTATGGCCATCCTTCGTGTAGTGGAGACCTGGTGCTCATAAGGTGATATTTCCATATCAAGACCAACCATCATAGTCTGAATTATTTTCTAAAATGAAGGTTATCATCACCATAGCAACATAAGTGGGTCACCAAGATGTTGGGGTATGATATTGTCTATAAGAAGGGTAAATAAAATGTGGTGGATAATTATTTAAACATGCAATTTCAGGAGGAAGGATCCTTTTTTCCATTATCATTACCCATCTTAGGTTGACTCGAGGAATCCCATCAATAACAAATAGAAAATGAAACTATAGTTCAACACATCCAAATGCTTCATGAAGATCCCAACCCTTTGAAAGGGTATAAGTGGCAGCAAGATACATTGAGGTGGTGCATTGTTCTAGTAAAAAATTCTACCTTAAAACAAAGGGTCTTAGAATAACTATATTCACCACCTATAGTGGGTCACTATGTCTTTTATAGAACCTATGAAAGAGATAAGTGTTCATTATTTTGGGAGGGCATGAAAGAAAACATATAGGATTTCGTAAAAACTCATGACACCTTCCAAAGAAACAATGATGAGATAATGAAGACGCTAAGGGAATTGAAACCACTACCGATCCCAACACATATATGGATTGTATAGTGGATTGCATCGGTGATCATGGTGGTAATCAAATATATTTACAAATGTTCTTTTTTTTGTGCCTTATCACACACATTTACCCCCTCCTCAGTTTCCCAAGTCTTCATGGATCAAATTTTAAAGTTACATGGCATGTCCACTTCCATTGTCTCAAGTCAAGACCCCACCTTCACCAAAAAAAATTGGTAGTATTTTTTTAAACATGAGGGTACTTAGCTAAACATGAGTACAAAAACTCATCCCCAAATAGATGGTCAAACCGAAGTGGTCAAAAAGTGCTTAGAAACCTATTTGTGATGCTTTTATTCTACAAAACCATACCAATGGGAAATTTTATCCCCATTTTGTGGGATAACTAAGGAGATCATGTCTTGAGGCCCTAAGGTTGCAGATATGGAGCGTCGAGAGACTACATGACCAACAATCTCCACTTGCACATGCGGAAGTTTGCTCTATCACCACATTTTGATCCATTGGCAGTGCATCCACCACACCATCTAGCTTCCAAAAGGAAGATGGGTCTTTCTCCATGTGGTACAAGTCAAGTATTGAGGTAGGCAATCTCCCTAATATTTAAGGAATTTCAGAATGTTGTGTTTGAGCTACTTTTGATTATAGAATGCCTATTTGGACATTATACTTTTGACCTTGTTTCACCTTGGTGAGTGTCATAGATTTACTAGTAAGTGGCCAATCTTTGGGGAAGGTTTGAAACTGGGGATCCCTTGAGAGGTTATCGTACCATTCCCAACCATACATACCATTTTTTTCTCATTACATCCCCATCATATTTCCCTCTTCTAGTTCCTTTGACTTTAGTGGCCCAAGAAGGGCATGCGCCTCATTTCATGGGCAGAAGGGGCTGAAATCCCAAAGGGATTGTTGTTGGCTAAAAATATTAAATCCTAGATATTAACCTTCCAGATACTTTACCCTGGGATCCTAGAGAAAGTAATGAAATGCTTCTCTGTAAGAAAATGGGGACCTACAAAATTGAATGATAATGAATTCTTAGGGGGTTAGTTGTGTTGATAATGAGAGGGGGGTGAATCAGTATCAAGTACAATTTAAAAAAAAATCAACTTATACTTAAACCATTCAACTATATCCAATGAGAAATGAATAATAGTATAAGATTTACACCAATACACCACAATACACCATGAACAATATATGAGAAATAATCAATAGTTATTGTTCAAGGGAAGTAATGACTTCCAAAGGTAGCTACAGCTTCCAAATGTAAAGGGAGGGATAAACCTCCAAGAGGAATATACAGTACTCCAATATAAAGAGAGGATTTAACTCTCCATCATTTCCCCTTCCTTCCACCCAAAAACAAGTTATAGAGAGAATGGTAGACTTTGTTCAATTCTGGTTTATTCAAGAGACCTAACTTGTACAGAATGCTCTGTGTTGAATATTTAACATTAGATTCTGAAACTCGTACAAAATAAACTACATTCCGTACTCTTTCCAATTCAATTTGTCCCACTTCATTTGGATTCTCAATGAAGACATTATGACTATTTTACTCGGAACACCTATTTATTGACTAGCTTCAGCACTGGTCAAAAACCCTATCTTCCACATAGTGTATCTCCACAATTATAGTGAATCAAGAGCTGAAACTTTTACCACAGTTACCTTGATATGTATTATCAATACCATAGCAATTTCACCATATGAATCGTTCTAGAACAAAATTTATAGTGAAAATGGTAAGATGACCTGAAAATAACATACCTTAGAACACATCACCAAAAGACTTCATCCTCCCTTGAAATCCGGCCTTCTTTACTTATGTTTTCCTCTGAAATTCGACTTGTGTATAAAATGAATGTATAACAATATTTATTTATACCATTATGTGACTTCCTTTTAACATTAGGGCTGACCTAACACTTTCTTATTTTGTAATTATGTTCTTTAATTATCTTCAGGGCCTACATGTGCTTCCTTCTTCAATTCACTTTGTCATCTTCAAAAATTCATTTATCCTCAACCATGAGGATCCACGTGATGTGCCACATACCACCGAAAACAACATGATGTATACTATCCATCCATGGGTTTTGTATCTGCATGTGCATTTATCTTCATTTCCAAATACCTTCATCAATCTTGCAGTCCAAAACCCATGACTAGGGTTGACATCAATGAAAACAACCAATCTTCCAACAATCTCCCCCTTTGTCATTGATGGCAACACTCATGCTCCCCCTATCATCATGATCCCAATTTCTCTCCCCCTTTCACATCAATGGAAAAGGGTAGGGTTTCTCCCCCTGAGTTTAATGGCAAAAGGTAACTCTCTTCTTTGGGGTTTCTCCCCCTGAACATGTGGCACTCAATAATACTTCATCGTTATTTTTTGTCTTTGGGACATTTTCTTCCTTGGAATCATTTTATGTATCTTGTACCTTCTCTCTCTTCTTCATGTCTAGGATGTATATGTTGTTCGGTCTTCTTGTTGCAGTTGCAACCAATCTTCCTGAGTTATTTTCTTTGATTTTACATTTTCAGGAGTCAAACGTAAGAGTGTATCCTTGATCACATATTTTGCTGACACTGAGGAGATTATGCTTCAGATCTTCAACCAATAGGAATTTTCCTACTTTTACATTTTCACTTCCAAGCTTTACAATTCCTTTTCCAAGTATTTTAGTAGATGAGTCATCTCCAAATGTAACATTTCCACCCTTTTTCTTCAAGCTGACAAATTTTCTTGAATCTCTAGTCATATGAGATGAGCACCCACTGTCTATGAACCATTCATCTTCTTCTTTGCATTCTTTAGAGACCAATGTTATTTGACAGTTTTCATTTTGTGGAATTTCTTTCCTTTTCCATGTTGTAGTTGGTATACAAACATTTGGCATATGATTATCTTCCTTCATCTCTCTACAATATCGTTCTTTATTACCAAGATTATTTCACTTGTAACATACAATATTTTGATCCATTAATGGGTCAAATGGATTATAATTTCTGTTGATAGGTCTACGAACATTTCCATATCTACTATTTTCACCATTCATGTAGCTTGCATAGTTATTCCTTCCATTGATTCTACAATTGATTGCCTTGTGTCCAAAATTTCCACAAGTATAACAATGTCCAAGAAAGAAATTTTGATACCTGGGAGTAAGTGATCTTCTTTGTGGTGTGGTCCATCTGGGTTCATGATCTATTATTTTTAAGTTTCCTTCATAATGATTTATTTCATACCTGATGGGAGAGGATCTTCTTGATGTCTCATTCCTTCTGAATTCTAGTCTTCTATCTTGTTGTTCAACTTGTTTTGGAGTGTTGGTTTCATCATTTTCATCTTCCTTCTCTTGTTTTGTTGTCTTCAAACTGTCATTGTATCCTAGTCATGTCTTTTCATTTGGAGATCTTTGATTGCTAAGGATCTCATCTAATTTTCCAGTTCTTTTTTCGAACTTCTTCAACTTTTTTGTTGTCAATAGTATCTCCCCTTTTGTGTGATCCAATTCTTCTTTCAAATTCTCATAATCTTCTAATTGTTCCTTCAAGCTATTAATGGTCTTTTCAAGCTTGTAATTCTCTTCTTCACAACTACTCAATTCACCTTTTAGTATTATGTTTGTGTTTCTAAGCTTGCTATTTTCATTTTCAACATGCTTCAA
>ML778218.1:135540-153427 GCA_009831015.1 Picea engelmannii
GCTACAACTTCCAAATGTAAAGGGAGGGATAAACCTCCAAGAGGAATATATAGTACTCCAATATCAAGAGAGGATTTAACTCTCCATCCTTGCCCCTTCCTTCCACCCAAAAACAAGTTATAGAGAGAATGGTAGACTTTGTTCAATTCTGGTTTATTCAAGAGACTGAACTTGTACAGAATGCTCCACGATCAATATTTAACATCAGATTCTGAAACTCACACACAAGAAACTAAAGTTTGTACTCTTTCCAATGCAATTTTTCCCACTTCATTTGGATTCTCTATGAATACGTTATGACTATTTTATTCGGAACACCTATTTATTGACTAGCTTCAAGATTGGTCAAAAACCCTATCTTCGACAGAGTGTATCTCCATAATTATAGATAATAAAGAGATGAAACTTTTACCATAGATACCTTGATATGTCTTCTCAATACCATAGCAATTTCACCATCTGAATCGTTCTAAAAAAAATTTATAGCAAAAATGGTAAGATGACTTGAAAATAACATACCTTAGAACACATCACCAAAAGACTTCATCCTCCCTTGAAAATTGGCCTTCTTTACTTCTGATTTCCTCTTAAATTTGACTTTTGTATAAAATGAATGTATAATGATATTTATTTATACCATTTATTTCACTTCCTTTTCACATTAGGGCCGACCTGATACTTTCTTATTTTGTAATTATGTTCTTTAAGTATCTTCAGGGCCTACATGTACTTCCTTCTTCAATTCACTTTGTCATCTTCAAAAATTCATTTCTCCTCAACCATGAGGATCCATGTGACGTGTCACATACCACTGGAAACAACATGATGTATAATATCCATCCATGGGTGTTGTATATGCATGTGCATTGTCCTTAATTTCCAAATACCTTCATCAATCTTGCGGTCCAAAACCCATGACTAGGGTTGACATCAATGACAACAACCAATCTTCCAACAAGTTGGAGGAAGGGAGGTATCATAATGATCCATCCTATAATTATCATGGGTATTTATCAGTATGACATTACCATCATATGGTCACCAAGACAGGGTAGTGGATCTCAATTGCACAATTGAGAGAAAAGGGGTCCCATCATGAACCAACCTTCTCATTTACGCGAGGCATTTGTGAATGACACTATCATTAACTGGAAACCACACCAGGATAGTGTCCTTCAACTTTTTCCTTAAAACAGGAAAGAAATAAAGAATGGAAAGAAGATGGTCTTGAAAAAAGTGCATCGCAAACGAAGGTGCCACACACCCTCTACAAAGGCATCCATAAATGAGATAATACGATCCCTTGTATGTCATGAAACTCATTGACCTATGAATTCTAAACCCATTCCACCTCATCATCTACTACATAACCTTGAAAGGTCATCCTTAGGAACATACCCTACTTGAAGGTTTTGGTCTACCCAATAGGACCTTTATGACACCCCTCCCATACTTAAACTTGGTCAATTGTATAGGGTTTTTTGGAATTTGTTTAATTTGATGAGGTATTTTTGAAGCACATGTTTAGGTGCCTTGATTTTTAGATGTGATTTACACTTGTCATGATATCTTTGACTTGATATATTTGGAGGGTGTACACTTTTGTTTTGCAGGATCTTGTTTGGTGGCCAGTTTTGGGAGAACAAGCCTACCTTGGGCTTCCAAGGGGAAAGGAGCCCACAGGTTGGCTGATGTAGGCCCAGACACCAGATCATAGATATATGCTTTTGGAGGATAACATGGCATAGTGGAGTATAGTATCCATCCCCTAGTGCCCAAACGATTTTCCTAGTTGAGGAAAAACTTCATATTTTGAGGGTTGATGTCATGCTTGAAGGGGTTTGATGATGATGGAGTGATTTCACATTGACACTTGGAATATTTACATCGAAGGATACATGGGTTGACCCTAGAACTTGATGAGGAGGCTCAAGGATCCCCAATGACCTCCATTCTCTTCTCCAATGACATTCTCAAAGTGCCAAAACATCTCCTAAAGGGGTGACATCATCTTCCTTTTAGGGTTTCTAATGTGTTAAAATAAATTTTAAATGAATTATTTGGTTAAATGGGTAAGATAAGGGTTTTTTACCCCTTATCTTATGTTTTACCCTTTGAATATGGAAAATCTATGTGTTAGAATTTTTGTATAACTAAAGATCATGTGAATCTCTTTTCATAACATAACTCTCCCATTGTGAGAAGTAATTGGCTGAAATTTTCGCTACTCTTGGTGATTATGTTGTTTTTCTCTTGTGGAATGTCTTTTGGTGAATGTCCCTTGGTCAAATAATGAGGAGGGTTGATGTGCACCCCCTAAAGGCTTATTCTATTGGCTCTAAGATGAATGTTGCATGGTAACTAGGGTTTGATATCTCATTTTCTTGGATTAGGTAAGGAAAAATATGCATATGTTATTTATTTCTTGATTATTTTGGTTATTGTTGTAGGATACCATAGGGAGGAGTATTTTAGATACGCCCTCCATCATTTCTTTATCTCTTTGTTAAGGTTTTAAGTATTTCTTTTTGGCAAGGGTTGCTAGGAGGAATATGAGTGTGTATACCCTCCTAGATTTACCCTAAGTTTGGTTGGAATACCATAGGTAGTAAGAGGGTTTACACCCCTATGGTTTTTTTTATATAACTTGTGCTTTAAAGACCCCATTCACCCAATTTTAAAGGCACTAATATGAATATTTTTTCATTGGAGAAATAAAATAGTTGCATTGGGAAACATAATTTTCGGTCATTTTAACCTTTTGAAATTTGGGTTTTGTTCCTTGTGCTTAGAACACATTTCATACACTAGGGAGTCCCATATAAAGGGGTAGATTTTACTTATGTTACAAAAATTCATCTTCATCCATTATGGCTGCAGAAAACCTAACCTAAATTCTTCAATAACTCTCTAATCAACCACTGAAAATTGCTCAAAGTTTGCACACATATACTACTTGGCCTAGCACACTTTTTGGCAAAGTTTGGGGAGGTTTTAGTGGTTGATATTATTGATATAATAAGTTTTTTTTTACATACATAAGTATGATTTATATTTCTGCATAAAGTGTTTACAACATCCTTACCTTTTTATGCTAGTACCTTGGTCTTTGAATCTAGAGTTTCACTAGTCTTTAGCTACTTTATCTCTTGCATATTTCACTCGATTTATAACACTTGTTTAGCAGATTATTGTGAAATTTCATTGATGATATATACTATTACTAACTTCTATTAGGGACAAAAATCTTGACTTGCGTGTCCAATTGATTACATTGCATTGTATCTTGGTTTTCCTTATGTATTAGGTAGGTATTATCTCTTTGCAGGTCACTCAAAGATTTGGAAACCTTAATCAACCCTAAAGACTCATTACCAATCTCCATGTTCCATATATAAACTTGACCTATAGAGGCATTCGTTCATACATCACTTTTTTCGTCTCAATCCCCCCTAGGTCATTGAGATTCCCCCTTGAGGTGACCACCTCACCTCTAAAGTGATGGGAACACCTACCTAAGGTGAAAGTGGGTAGGTTATCTCTTATTTGTCTCAAATTGGTGGTTGGGTCAGGATTTTACAAACCTACAACTTATGTGTTAACATTTTGGTGTCATTTTCGGGGAGGATTTTGAATCCTCTTATGAACCCTAACGACACTTTGGAAAGATATCCCAAAGCCTCTTTCGTATATTTCCTAGAGACTCCACCCAAGGGACGTTCCATTTCCACATTTATTGACGATATCCTCTTGAATCTAATATGGTGACTCCACCTTCCCAGAACCCTTCCTCTTCCAAGCCTTTTCCTCCTGGGAGGTTCAAACCTTCTAAGGTCTACCAAAAGAAGGCCTCCCCTCAAGTCTCTTGTTTTCAAAAAATTATTCCACGGTATTCTTACCCTTGATCCAATGGCTCACCCTTGGGAAAAATACCTCTACGAACCCTTTAACATGGACACCATCCAAGGATACCCCAACGCAATGCCAAAAGAGTCAAACAAGTGGTTTCCAAAGTTCTCAAGAAATAATGTAGTAACTATTGAGGATCATCTTTACATCATAGGTTGGGACATGGACAATGCAATTATTAAGCATGAGGTTGTACCCATGACACTATTGGCTTCATCATTGACTGAAGAAGCTCTCGATTGGTTAAGAGGCCTTCTAGACAATCACCTCACATCCTATGAATATTTTGCCAAGTTATTTAAGAGAATATGGTTAAAAAATAAAGACAGTGGGACGCTTGTAGCCCAATTCAATCAAATAAATAAAAAGGAGAATGAGACAGTGAATGAATTCAATACCATATTTGATAGGTTTTATAGCCAAATTTCAATGGAGTTCCTCCCTACATCTGCATCAGTCTGTCTCCTCTATATGAATGCTTTTGAAGGGAAATTTCGCTTCATTCTAAAGGATAAGAATCCCACATCATTAGCACAGGACAAAGAATACATTGCTAACATTCAAGAGAATATCCTTGGTTCGAGGTGGATCCTTTTCAATACCCTCATATCAAGGAAAAAGCAACGACAAACATTTCCAGCAACAATGATGCTGATTTGATTTCTCTCTTGACTCGGAAGATACATCAGATGAATACTCTGTTAGCCAGGTACAGAACCAGATCATGGGTCATTTGATTACTGTGTAAATAAATCAATCTTCTCCTAGGCCTCATTTTACCAGACAGTAGAGAGATGCCACAGGTTGGAAACTGAGGCCTCAATATGAGGAAAAGTCCCCTAATACTTTGAAACTAGTTGGGATGGTCGACACATAATCTTGGTGCCTTCCATGCCAAGAAACTCACAAAGAAGATGAGTGTCCCCAATGAGATGAATATTCTCTCGATAGTATGAATTTCATGGATATGATATGTGTTTTCCAAGAGAAACAAGTCACACAAGAATAGATCAATGAAGCTAGAATACGGGGGGGAAAGAGAGGGGAGACTCTGGGCCTTGAATCAGTTGAAAGAAGATCAAAAGAGGGAGTTAAGGAGGAGGGAATATTTTACCTACACTGGAAGAAATAAAGCTTCAGATACTCCTTCACATATTGCCACTCTTCTTCCATCAGCAGAGAAGGTGGCCCCACCACCTCCAGTACATGCGCTTTTTCCTAAGCCAACTCCCATAGATGACATTCACTTGAATATATATATCTGTGTGTGTGTGTGTGTGTGTGTGTGTGTGTGTGTGTTGCATACATGTTTGGAAAGCTGAATATGATGGTCCCAGTGACAGAGATGTGCAAGATCCCTTCTGTAAAAAGGGAAATCTTGAAGATATTACAAGTATCAACCAAGAAGGAAGACCCTCCGATCATTTTGAACACTATGTATCTCGATCGACAAAGGGACAATAACCCTCCTTTTTATCTTTCATTGGGCATGAATGGCCTCCGCTTGAAAAATTGTAAGCTTGATTTTGGGGCCTTAGAAAATGTCATGTCATTGAAGGTGATGGAACAACTTGGTTTGAAAACAAACCGACCCTATGGTAATGTATGTGGTATTGATTCTAAAAGGGTCAATATTTATGGGTTATGTGAGGATGTTGAGGTCTTTCTAAATGATTTTCCACATGTCAACCTCCTCATGGAAATAGTAGTGATCGATGTTTTGGATGCCTAGGGGATTCTCTTATTAAGGAATTGATATGATCACCTTGGGGGATTCCTTAGCATGGACTTTAACCATGCACACGTCCCCATGGGAGATGGCTCCTTTGAGATATTATACAATCGAGAGAGAGTTGATAGTCATCTGATGGATCCTAATGGTCATGATTACATCAATGAATGTGACTATGATGTGCTTCAACAAATTATTGAGTATGATCCATATGAGATACCTTTCATGAAGGAATACTCCATAGATATTATCCTCCCAAGGATAGATGAATACAAAGAGAAACTTGCAAAGTAGCAAGGGAAATATCCAGGGTCTATATAGATTTTGAATAAAGAAGATGAAGAACATGAAGAATCCATCAAAAGGATGGTCAACATAGATCATCCTTCCTATCCATACATTAAGAATATATCTTAAATCAATTTCAGTAAAGGAAGTTGTGTGCTCATGTGGGACAAGATAAAGGGAAAGCCAAAGTATGACCAGAGAGATGACAATGCAGGGCCTAGTCCTTACATCGTCAAGAAGAATTTTGATAAATAGAAGTACTATTTGACATCCTTGGGTGGGAGAAAGATGGTATTACCAGTGGATGGATCTCTTCTCCAACCTTATGTTTAGGTCACATGACTTATTTAGGGTCCATGCCCTAGGTAAGTAGGTAGGTCATATTTTTTTCCTTGCATCTACATATTGATATCTCATATTAGTTTAGATGCATTTAATATTTCATTTTTCTCTACTTGCATATTGATTTCATGCTTAGTTTAGAAATTTTTGAAAAATATGCTAAAAATTTATTTTCTAGATTAGTTTTCATTTGGATTTTTGATATATATGGACAAAGGGTGATAGAACCACCCTATATTTTAAGTGTTTTTTGTTTCATTGTAGGCACATGTCTACCAAGATATGTTGTGGTTCTCATGCACTCTACGAAGAACACATGTCCCCAAGTAGGAGCCATATGTTATCCCCATTTTGTGGGATAACTAAGGAGATCATGTCTCGAGGCCCTCAGGTTGCAGATATGGAGTTTTGAGAGAATACATGACCAACAGTGTCTACTTGCACATGTGTAAGCTCTATCTATCACCACGTTATGATCCATTGACAGTGCATCCACCACACCAGCGAGCTTCTGAGAGGTATATGGGTATTGATCCATGCGGTACAAGTCAGGTATTGTGGAAAGTAATCACCCTAATATTTAGGGAATTTAAGCATGTTGTATTTGAGCTATTTTTTATTATAGAACATTTTATTGGATGTTATGATTTTGACCATGTTTCACCTTGGTGAGTGTCTTATATTTCCTAGTAAGTGGCCAACCTTTGAGGAAGGTTTGTAACTGGGGGTCTCTTGAGAGGTTAGCGTGCCATTCTCGATCATACATACCACTTTCCGCTCATTACATCCCCATCATACTGCCCTCTTCTAGGTCCTTTGACTTTAGTGACCCAAGAAGGGCATGTACCCAGTTTCATGGGAAGAAGGGGTTGAAGGCCCAAAGTTATTGTTGATGTCTAAAAAGATAAAATCCTAGATACTAAACTTCCATATGCTTTGCCCAAGGATGCACGAGAAAGCAATGAAACGCTTCTCTATAAGAAAAGGGGGACCTACAAAATTGAATGATAATGAATGCTTAGGGGGTTAGTTGGAGGATGGGAGGTGTCATCACGAGCCAGCCTATCATGATCATGGGTATTTAGCGGTATGACATTACCATCATCTGGTCACCAAGCCAGGGTAGTGTCTCTCAGTTGCACAACTGAGAGAAAGGAGGTCTCATCATGAGACAGCCTTCTCATTTCCATGAGATATTTGTGAATGAAACTATCATTATCTAGACACCACGCCAAGACAGTGGCCTTCAACTTGTTTCTTAAAACATCAAAGAAATAATGAATGGAAATAATGTGGTCTTGGAAAAAGTGCATCCCAAACGAAGGTGCCACACACCCTCTATAAAGGCACCCATAAATGAGATAATATGAGCCCTTGTATGTCATGAAACTCATCGACCTATGAAGTCTAAACCCCTTCCACCTCATCATCCACTACATAACCTTTAAATTCCATCCTTAGGAGCATACCCTACTTGAAGGTTTTGGTCTACCCAATAGGACCTTTATGACACCCCTCTCATACTTAAACTTGGTCATTTGTATAGGGTTTTTGAGCATGTGTTTAATTTGATGACATAGTTTTGATGCACATGTTTAGGTTCCTTGATTATTAGATGTGGTTTAAACTTGTCATGGTATCTTTTACTTGAGATCTTTGGATGGCATACCCTTTTGTTTTGCAGGATCTTGCATGGTGGCTAATTTTGGGAGGACAATCCTAGCTTGGGATTCCATGGGGAAAGGAGCCCACAGGTTGGATGATGTAGGCTCACACACCATATCACATATGTATTCCTTTGTAGGCTTACATGGCATCACGAAGGATCTTATCTAGCCCCTAGTGCCCAAACGACTTGCCTAGGAGAGGCAAAACATCGTATTTTGAGGGTTGACATCATGCTTTAGGGGGTTTGATGATGATGGAGTGATTGCACATTGACACTTGGAATATTATCATCATAGGAGACATGGATTGACCCTAGCACTTGATGAGGAGGCTTAAGAATCCCCTATGACCTCCATTCTCTTCTCCGACGACTTGCTCAAAGTTCCAAAACATCCCCTAAAGGGTTGATGTCATCTTCTTTTTAGGGTTTCTAATGTGTTAAAGTAAATTTTAAATGAATTATTTGGTTAAAGGGGTAAGATAAGGGTTGTTGACCCCTTATATTATGTTTTACCCTTTGAATTTGGACAAACTATGTGTTAGAATTTTTGTATAAATAGAGATCATGTGAATCTCTTTTCATAACATAACTCTCCCATTGTGAGAAGTACTTGGCTGAAATTTTTTCTATTTTGCATTGGAGAAATAAAATAGTTGCATTGGGAAACACAATTTTCGGTCATTTTAACCTTTTGCAATTTGGGTTGTGTTCCTTGTGCTTAGAGCACCTTTAATCCACTAGGGCATCCCCTCTAAAGGGCTAGTTATTTATTCTGTTACAAACATTCATCTCCATCCATTAGGTCTGCAAAAAAACTAACCTAACTTCTTCAATAACTCTTTAATCAACCACTGAAAATTGCTCAAAGTTTGCACACATATACTACTTGGCCTAGCACACTTTTTGGAAAAGTTTGGGGAGGTCTTAGTGGCTGATATTATTGATTTAATAAGTTGTTTTTTACATACATAAGGCTGATTTACATTTCTGTATAAAGTGTTTACAACAACCTTACCTTTTTATTCTAGTATCTTGGCCTTTGAATCTTGAGTTTCACTAGTGTTTAGCTAGTTTATCTCTTGCATATTTCACTTGATTTATAGAACTTGTTTAGTAGATTAGTGTGCCATTTCATTTCTTATATATATTTTTACTAACATGTTCTATTAGGTAAATAAAGCTTAACTTTATTTTCCAACTGATTATATTGCATTGTATCTTGGTTTTCCTTGTGTCTCGGGCAGGTATTATCTATTTGCAAATCACTCAACGTTTGGAAACCTTAATCAACCCTAAAGACTCATTACCAAGATCCTTTTTCCATATAGAAACTTGATCTATAGGTGAATCCATTCATACATCACGTTTTTCATCTCAATTCCCCCTAGGTCACCAGGATTTCCCCCTTGAGGTGACTACTTCACCTCTAAAGTGATGTGAACACCTGCCTAAGGTGATGGTGGGTAGATACTCTCTTAGTTTTTTAAAATTGTTGGTTGGGTCAGGTTTTTCTCAACCTACAATGTGTGCAATAACAGGCACAATGCATTCCCCTTACAGAATGGTGGTAATTTCCACTTATCATGGAGATACCATAATAACATCATATAAATTTCTTTGTCCGAAAACCCTTGTCAATATATTCCTATTTTTCCAAGCATCTCCAAGGGAACTGTGCAACATTTCTACTAGATTATTATTTCACAAACTATGTGCTAACGCAATTGATTTTATTTGATATCCAATACTACTTCTACTTAGAGCCAAATGGAGCCTTCTTCATCAAGTTCTAGTAATTTTGTTCGCACCTTGCACTTCAATCCCATGACATTCTTCGAACAAGATGCATAAAATATTAGATGAATATTGGAGTGGGTTGGAAGAGCCAACTTGTAAGCCACTTGTCCAATGTGTTGAATAATGTGATAAGGTCCATAGATATTTGGTGCTAATTTCTAGGGTGATGTTTGTTTATGGGTTTGAAGGTGAAGAAACACCTAATCCCCTTCTCCAAAAGAATGTTTGGAGTGATGTTGGTTTGCTTGTTTTTTCATTCTATTTTGAGCCATAACCAAATTGTCATTAAGTGTGTGTACAATGGCTTCTCTAGTGTGAAGGGCATTATACACTACCTCGTTTATACAACAATTTCCTCATCTTCATCCTTGACAAAAAACTACTTGTGAAGGGAGAGGGCATGTTAGGGTCTTACCCTAACCTCCCTACTTTACACAACCTAGGAGTTGTTCAATTGTGTATGTGTCCATCCTCTTTGAATAAGGTACATTATGTAGTAGTGGATAGGTATTTAATATAAAAGGCTCCACTTTATAAGGCCTACTAGGTATTTTGTACCCATTAATGATGGGACCACAAGTAGTTAGGGTTTTTTTATTGAGAATTTGTTTAAAGAGATACAATGATATGGAATGTTTTGTCATGTATGCTTGTATTTGGAGCTTTTCTCAGTGAAAGGGCACATCATCTTAAGAGAAAAATGAGCATCGCTTTCTCTCTTATGATATCATAATACAAGGGTATATTTCTCATATTTCATCTTATTGTCTCTTGTATCTAGTTTTTTGCAATTATATTCTCTATATACCTATTTTGTGTTTCAAAACCAAGGGTTAAAGAACACTATAGGAAAAAAAAAAAAGTTTTTAAAATGAGATTGAAATATTTTAAAAAAAATAACATAATCTAATAATTAGAAAGAGGGAAAAATTAAAAAGAATCCCACCCCCACTCCTTCCTCTGATCCACGTGGACATCAGTGGCTACTAAACTATTCCAGTAACTCAAAATCTAGTTTCCATTTTGGCATTTTTTCGGGTCCCAAACTTACAGGGCCATTTTGAGGCCCTAAATGATATTTTTTTGACATGGAAGCGCCCAATATAAATTGGGACATTCAAAATCTATACTCCTCGAATAGATATTTATGACGAGGTATCAAGTGCCCCAAACGGAGATCATGTGAAAAAGTTACACCCTAGGGAAATTGATGTATCAACTACCCCCATCGAGGCCCACAAATCTTTTGGTGTTTCATCTTCTAGGGTTAGGGTTTTTTGCGTTTAAGGTTTTATCATTTATTCTTTGTGTTAAAAAGTCCTTGGGAGGCTCATTGTAATGATCTTCTTGTGAATGCACATAGCTGACACATCCCTTCTCAAAGATAATATACCACCATTCTAACGAGTTCATTTCACTCTATATTTTCTTTTACAATATCATCATATTTTTGTCCTTAATAGAAATTGAGTATTATTGTATCTCTGTGTTTCTATATTATTTATGTATTTCATTTTTTTACCTCATAAATCCAGATAAGTGTTATTAGAGCTCTGTAATCAATACAAAGTCGACAGGTCTTGTCTTTCTTCTTTACAAGCACAATTGGTCTTCCATAGGGTGAGGAGATTGGTCGAATGTGCCCTTTTTGGAGAATCTCTTGGATCTAGTGCTTCAGTTCCTCATTTTCTAGGAGAGAGCTTCGATACATTGGCCTGTTAGGAAAAGGTATCCCAAGAGTTAGCTCAATTTAATGTTTGACCTGACAGTCTAGAGGCACCCTGGTAGGTGAGGTGAATATGTCCTAATATTCTTCCACGACCTTGTCCACTTGCATTTTTTGCATAGAGGAGCCCTATGTAGAGGCCATGGATGTGGTCACAACCTTCCATTCAATGTAAGCGAGAATCATGAAGAGGTAGTGATTGTGGCATTCGGTCCTACATCAATGATCTACTTCACCTTGTTTGGCTCTAAATAAAATTCGGAACCTGGATCTGAATCTGAGACTTTCAGCTTGGCCACCAATGACTGCTTTGAGCGACATTCATCGGTGTTGTGCTAGAGACTTTTATGGAATTCACACCACTTCCCAATGTCTTTATTTATCTTCCCATTACCCTTATTTTTTTTTGTCTTAGACCAGTTGTCCTGTGATTTTCCATCCTTTCTTTGTCCTATGTTCTTTCTGTTGGGGATGCCTTTGCCCGCCTTTTTTTGTGATGTGTTCATAGATCCAAACTCCCACTTATTCCTCTGCTTAAATTTTTGCTCAATTTTTATAGCATATCAATAGGAGGCTCCAAGCTACGAGATATCCATAAACTCCATTTATGTTTGGATGTACCTGTGTAGGGCCCCATGTTATTTTAGAACCAGGTGTCGCTTAGAGTCTTTGATATCCAGCTTGGTGTGCAAGGTATGGAAGGTATTTGTGAACTCCTCCACTATTTGGTCCCTCTCTTGATGGAGTGTGGTCCATTTCATGTATTGGTCGTCAAATTTTCCAATACGGTAATATTTCTTATCCAGGTGGATATCAGTGGCCACCCACCTTTTCCAACTGGCTCAAAACAGTTTTCTGACAATTTTGGTAATTTACTATTTTTAGCAGTTTTTAACTTCCGGGGCCATTTTGAGGGCCTAAATGAAGGATTTTTTGGATCGAGATTCTCAAAAATATCTAAAGGCTCTGATTGATCCTCCTACATGAATCTCCTCGATGATACCTTTCCAACGAGCTATCGTGCGCCCCAAACGGAGATCGTATGCCAAAGTTACGCCCCTGGGAAGTTGATACACCAAACTACCCAAAAGAGGGTCCACAAAAATGTTGTCTTTTCGACTTCCGAGGTTAGTGTTTTGGATTTTATTTATGATTAAAATGCCTTTTGACCCTCATTCTAAAATCATCTTCTTGCTAATGCGAGTAGCGGACATATCTCTTCTCAGAGATAAGCTGTCACCATTCTAGCGAGTCTTTCACTCTGTATTTTTACAGTCTTTGTACATTTTCGCTCATTAATAGAAAATTGTGTATTATTGTATCTTTGTGTTTATGGTTTCATCTCTGATACATTTATATTATACTATAGGATATCTGAGATATCTCTGTACATTTCTTTATTATATCTCCACTCTTATTTCATGCTGAAAATAACCTATATCAGTGGTATCAGAGCAAACTGCTCTTGATCGTTTTTCAATGCATGTCCCCGACGAGGTCCGAGTATAGAAAGTTAGTTCTCGAGCTTGTCTCTCTTGAATAAAATCGCTCTCACATTTCCAAAAAACCCTCCACGGCGGAAAAAAATAAAAACGACAAAGCAGATGATTCTATTAATATGTTGCTTGAGCAAGATCTCACACGACAGAGGGACGAAATGATGGAGAATTTTTCCCACATCCTTCAAATCTTGTCGATAAAAACAAGTGCATATTCATCAAGAGGCCACTTTGGAAGTACCTCTCCTTTCAAGGTACAAGTTAATTTTGATATTCCCATATTTGAAGGACAGATAGATGCAGATGCCTTAGAAAAAACGTTAAATCTGCTAGAAGGTTATTTCTCTGTTCATAATTTTTCCAACAGGGAAAAGATCACCTTTGCACTCCTTAAGGCTATCCTCCATGTCAAACATTGGTGGGAAACTTATTGGGAGAAAATTTACACAAAGGAGTCTGGAATATATGGGGCCGAGCCCACTTGGGATTTTTTTCTGGATGCGGTAAAGGAACAGTATTACCCTATTGGCAACTATGAGGACCAGTACATGAGATGGACCACACTACGGAAAGAGAGGGGCCAATAAGTTCTTGAGTTCACCAATACCTCCCATACCTTGCACACCAATATGGGAATCAAAGACTCTAAATGACATTTGGTTCTGAAATACCCTAGGGCTCTACACAGATACATCCAAACTGAAATGGATTTTCTAGACATCTCATCACACGGTGTTGCTTATCGATATGTTGTTAAATTCAAGAGAAATTTAAGCACCAGAACAAACAGGAGTTTGGGTATTCAAATCTGCAACAACCAAAGTATGATAAAGAGATCCCTAACAAACAGTCTCCTAAAAACCAGTCCAAGCTATAGGAAAAGAAGGGTCACGGGAAGACAAAGAAGGACATCGAAAAATGGTGTGTTTTCCACAAAATCCCCTAGCACAACACCGATGAATGTTGCTCAAAACAGTCATTTCTAGCCGAGATCAAAGACAAGGAGCCAAACCCTGATTCAGAATTTAATTCTGAAAATACCGGTAAAAGACAGATCATCGATGTAGAGCCCACTGCTATTGACGCAACCGCAACAATTCAACCAGAAGAACCAACAGATCTTGAAGAGGGGGAGTGCATTTTTCATGCACAGATTTTGGGTAAAGGAGACCCCGCTACATTTTATTGTTGATAGCAGAAACCAAAAAAATCTCATCTCAACAAACATTTTCAAACAGTTGGGATTATCGAAAAACACCACACCCACAGCCATACAACATCGGGTGGCTTCTCCAGGGACGAAATCTTTGTGTTAGCCAGTAGTGTCAATTTTCATATGGATTCAACCCTTCAAGGATGAGGTATTATGTGATGTTTCCCCACTGGATGTATGTGATGTTCTCTTGGGCCAACCATATATGTGGAAGTGCCATGTTGTTTATGAGTCTCGACCCCACAGTGTCATTGTTTCTCTGGGGGGTCATCTCTACAAAATACCAGAGGTAGTTCCGACTACTGTTCCACCTAAACAGTGTCACAAGGTATTATTTCATACTATAAAATTCAACTTCTTCACAATCTGTTCAAAAGGTGAACAAAAGGATACTGCAACCACTACAGCCTCAACCCAAGCACCTTCTATCCAACAGAATCACGTCGAAAAGATTACAGAAAAGTGTAAAGATTTCTTCTTCACACAGGAATATCGCATAGCCAGACTGGTTAAAAAGGTCCAACCCTTCCAGCCACATGCTCATGAGAACCTTCAACAAGCTAAGCAGCACAACTTCTCCAACAAGGCAAACAGCTCATCAAGATGCAGATTCAACAAATGTTTTTCCCTCTCCCCTAGGCACTCAACACAATGGAGAGCATAAATTCCTAAGGATGGAGGATTGATCTATGTGGATATCAATGTCCACCCACCTTTTCCAACTATCTCAAAACATTTTTCTGGCAATTTTGGTAATTTACTATTTTTAGTAGTTTTTAACTTTTGGGGCCAGTTCGAGGGCCTAAATGAATGTTTTTTGGGATCGAGCTTCTCAATTATAGATAAAGGATTTGATTGATCCCCTTAAATGAATCTCCTCTATGATACCTTTCCAACGAGTTATTGTTCACCCCAAACAAAGATCGCACGCCAAAGTTACGCCCACGGGAAGTTGATAAACCAAACTACCCAAAACAGGGTCCAGAAAACTGTTGTCTTTTCATCTTCCGAGGTTAGGGTTTTGGATTTTATTTATGATAAAAATGCCTTTGGAGCCTCATTGTAAAATAATATTCTTTCGAATGTGAGTAGCGGACACATCTCTTCTTAGAGATAAGATGCCACCATTCTAGCGAGTCTTTCAGTCTGTATTGTTACAGTCTTTGTAAATTTTCGTTCATTAATAGAAAATTGTGTATCACTTTGTCTCTATGTTTATGGTTACATCTCTGATACATTTCTATTATATTATTAGATATCCAAGATATATTTTTACATTTCTTTATTATATCTCTTCTCTCATTTCCTGTCGAAAATAATTTGGATCAGTGGTATCAAAGAAAGCTTCTCTTGATCATTTTTCAATGCATCTCCCCGACGAGGTCCGAGTATCGAAAGTTGGGTCTCAAGATTATCTCTCTTGAATAAAATCCCTCTCGCACGTCCAAGAAATCCTCCATGGCTGAAGAAAATAAAAACGACAGAGCAGACGATTTTATTAATCTATTGCTTAAGCAAGCTCTCACGCCAAAAAGGGACAAAATGATGGAGAATTTTTCCCACATCCTTCAATGCCTATCAATAAAAATAGGAGAATATTCATCAAGAGGCCACTTTGAAAGTACCTTTCATTTCAAGATACAAATTAATTTTGATATTCCCATATTTGAAGGATAGATAGATGTGGATGCTTTAGAAAAATGGTTAAATCTACTAGAAGGTTATTTCTTTGTTCATAATTTTTTTGATAGAGTAAAGATCATCTTTGCACTCCTTAAGGCTCTCCCCCATGTCAAACATTGGTGGGAAACTTACTGGGAGAAAAGTTCCACAGAGGAGTCTGGAATATATGGGGTCGATCCCACTCGATATTTTTTTGTGGATGCGGTAAAGGAACAGTATTACCCTGTTGGAAACTATGATGACTAGTACATGAGATGGACCACACTACGACAAGAGAGGGGCCAATCATTTCTGGAGTTCACCAATACCTTCCATACCTTGCGCACCAATTTCGGTATCAAAGACTCCGAACGACATTTGGTTCGGAAATACCGTGGGGATCTACGAAGATACATCCAAACTGAAATGGATTTTTTGGACATTTCATCACTCGGTGTTTCTTATTGATATGTTGTTAAAATTGAGCAGAAATTTAAGCACCAGAAAAAACGGGAGTTTGGGTCTACAAATATGAAACAACCATAGTATGATAAAGACGACCCTAACAAACAGTCTCCCAAAAACCAATCCAAGTCACAGGAAAATAAGGTTCACGGGAAGACAAAGAAGGACACCAGAAAATGGTGCGATTTCCACAAAAGCCCATGGCACAACACCGATGAATGTCTCTCAAAACAGTCCTTGGTGGCCGAGATCAAATATAAGGAGCCAAACCCTGATTCGAAATATGATTCTGAAAATACTGGTAAAGTACATATCATTGACACAGACCCCACTTCTATTGTTGCGACCGTAGCAACTCAACCAGAAGAACCAACAGATATTGAAGAGGGAGACGCCTTTTTCATTCACGAATGTGGGTGAAGGGGACCCCGCTGCATTTTATTGTTGATAGCAGAAGCCAGAAGAACCTCCTCTCAACAGAGGTCATCAAACAGTTGGGATTGTCAACAACACCATACCCGCAACCATACAACATCAGGTGGCTTCACCAGGGACAAGATCTCTGCATCAACCAGCAGTGTTGATTGCCATACGACAAACATCCCTTCAAGGATGAGGTATTATGTGATGTTTCCCCACTATATTTATGTGATGTTCTCTTGGGCCAACCATATATGTGGAAGCACCATGATGTTTATGAGTCTCGACCCTGTAGTGTCATTATTTCTCTGGGAAGTCACCTCTACAGAATACCAGAGGTAGTTCTCACTACTGTTCCACCTAAACAGTGTCGTAAGGTAGTATCTCATACTACAAAATTGATCTTCTTCACAATATGTTCAAAAGGTGAACAGAAAGATATTGCAACCACTACAGCCTCGGACCAAGCACCTTCTATCCAATAGAAGCAAGTCGACAAGATTACAGAAAAGTGTAAATATTCCTTCTGCACACAAAAATATCATGTAGCCAAACTAGTTAAAAAGGTCCAACCCTTCCAGCCACATGTTCGTGAAAACCTTCAACAAGTTAAGCAGCACAACTTCCCCAACAAAGCAAGCAGCTCATCAAGATGCAGATTCAGCAAACGCTTTTCCCTCTCCCCCAGGAACTCAACACCATGGATACCATTTCTTCCTGATGGGGGAGGATTGATCCAGGCGGATATCAGTGTCCACCGACCTTTTCCAACTAGCTCAAAACAAATTTCTTGCAATTTTGGTAATTTACTATTTTTAGCATTTTTTTAACTTCTGGGACCATTTTGAGGGCCTAAATAAAGGTTTTTTTGGATTGATACTCTCAATGATAGTTAAAGGATCTGATTTATCCCCCTAAATGAATCTCCTCGACGATACCTTTCCAACAAGCTATTGTGTTCCCCAAACGAAGATCGTATGCCAAAGTTACGCCCTCGGGAAGTGTGTTAAGGTCCTAACCCACACATAGGTAGATCAATGTATTCGGATGTAATAAAGGTCAATATTAATAAGACCTTTGAATAAAATAGAATAAGGCGGATGTAAGAAGACCTAATAGAAGCTTCCGCTTCTAGAAGGATCTTCCTCTAGATGCTTCTCTTAAT
>ML778218.1:159110-171445 GCA_009831015.1 Picea engelmannii
TAGAAGGATCTTCCTCTAGATGCTTCTCTTAATAGACATAGTTAGTATAAATAAGGGTCGAGGGTATGAAAAACCCTAGCTTGGATATTATTGTAATAGAGCGCTGCTCGACTGGAGGTTTCCCCCTCGAAGAGGCCTGTGAACATTGCTATCTGATTCAAAGTGCTATTTTTGTTGCTATTTCGTATATCATTTCTATGTATTGTGAAGATTATGCTGGATATTTTACTGTTATTCTGTCATTTCTAGAATTTCATTTCTGTTCTGCATATTTTATATATCTGGTATCTTGCAAAGTGGATACACCAGACTACCCAAAACAGGTTCCAAAAAACTGTTGGCTTTTCATCTTTTGGGGTTAGTGTTTTGTATTTTATTTATGATAAAAAGGCCTTTGGAGCCTCATTGTAAAATCATCTTCTTGCGAATGTGAGTAGTGGACACATCTCTTCTCAGAGATAAGTTTCCACCATTCTAACGAGTCTTTCACTCTATATTTTTACAGTCTTTGTACATTTTCGCTCATTAATAGAAAATTGTGTATTATTGTATGTATGTGTTTATGCTTGCATCTTTGATACATTTATGTTATATTATTGGATATCCAAGATATCTCTGTACACTTCTTTATTATATCTCCACTCTCATTTAGTGGAAAAAATAATCTGGATCAGTGGTATCAGAGCAAGCTACTCTTGATCGTTTTTTAGTGCATGTCCCTGACATGGTCTAAGTATATCAAGTTGGGTCTCAAGCTTCTCTCTCTTGAATACAATCTCTCTCGCATGTCCAATAAACCCTCCATGGTGGAAGAAAATAAAAATGACAGAGAAGACGATTATATTAATATGTTGCTTGAGAAAGCTCTCATGCAATAGAGGGACGAAATGATGGAGAATTTTTCCCACATCATTCAATGCTTGTCGATAAAAAAAGATGCATATTCATCAAGAGGCCACTTTGGAAATAACTCTCCTTTCAAGGTACAAGTTAATTTTGATATTCCCATATTTGAAGGACAGATAGATGCGGATGCCTTAGAAAAATGGTTAAATCTGCTAGAAGGTTATTTCTTTGCTCATAATTTTTTTGACAGGGAAAAGATCACCTTCGCACACCTTAAGTCTCTCCCCCATGTCAAACATTGGTGGGAAACTTACTGGGAGAAAATTTCCACAAAGTAGTCTGAAATATATGGGGTCGAGCCCACTTGGGATTTTTTTGTGGATGCGGTAAAGGAATAGTATTACCCTGTTGGAAACTATGAGGACCAATACATGAGATGGACCACACTATGGCAAGAGAGCGGTCAATCAGTTCTAGAGTTCACTAATACCTTCCATACCTTGTGCACCAAGTTGGGTATCAAAGACTTCGAACGAAATTTGGTTCTGAAATACCGTGGGGCTCTACACAGATACATCCAAACTGAATGGATTTTCTATACATCTCATCACTTGGTGTTGCTTATCGATATGTTGTTAAAAACAAGAAGAAATTTAAGCACCAAAACAAATGGGACTTTGGGTCTGCAAATATGCAACAACCAAAGTATGATAAAGATGGCCCTAACAAGCAATCTCTTGAAAACTAGTCCAAGCCACAGGAAAAGAAGGGTCATGGGAAGACAAAGAAGGACATGGGAAAATGGTGCGATTTCCACAAAATCCCCTAGCACAACACCGATGAATGTCGCTCAAAAAAGTCATTGGTGGCCAAGATCAAAGATAAGGAGCCAAACCCTGATTCAGAATCTAATTCTAAAAATACTGGTAAAAGACAGATCATTGACATAGGCCCCACTGTTATTGTCGCAACCGCAATAATTCAACTAGAAGAACCAATAGATCTTGAAGACAGGGAGCGGCTTTTTCATTCATAGATGTGGGTGAAGGGGACCCCACTACATTTTATTGTTGATAGCAGAAGCCAGAAGAATAGAATCTCAACAGAGGTCGTCAAACAGTTGGGATTGTCGACAACACCACACCCGCAGCCATAAAACATCGGGTGGCTTTACCAGGGACGAGATCTCTATGTCATCCAGCAGTGTCGATTGTCATATGGCATCCATCCCTTCAAGGATGAGGTATTATGTGATGTTTCCCCACTAGATGTCTGTGATGTTCTCACGGGCTAACCATATATGTGGAAGCGCCATGTTGTTTATGAGTCTTGACCCTGCAGTGTCATTGTTTCTCTAGGGGATCATCTATACAGAATACCAGAGGTAGTTTTAACTATTGTTCCACCTAAATAGTGTCGCAAGGTAGTATCTCATACTAAAAAATGTATCTTCTTCACAATCTGTTCAAAAGGTGAACAGAAGGATACTGCAACCACTACAACCTCGACCCAAGCACCTTCTATCCAACAGAAGTAGGTCGAAAATATTGTAGCAAAATGTAAAGATTCCTTCTGCACATAGGAATCTCACATAGCCAGACTAGTTAAAAAGTTCCAACCCTTCCAGCCACATGTTAGTGAAAACCTTCCACAAGCTAAGCAACGCAACTTCTCCAACAAGGAAAGAAGCTCATCAGGATGCAGATTCAGCAAATGATTTCCCCTCTCCCCTGGGAACTCAACGCAATGGAGACTATTTCTTCATAAGGAGGGAGGATTGATCTAGGTGGATATTGGTGTCCACCCACCTTTTCCAACTGGCTCAAAATAGTTTTCTGACAATTTTGGTAATTTAATATTTTTAGCAGTTTTTAACTTCCGGGGTCATTTTGAGGGCCTAAATGAAGGTTTTTTGGGATCGTGATTCTCAAATATATGTGTAGGTTCTGAATCATCCCCATAAATGAATCTCCTCGATGATACCTTTTCAACGAGTTATTGTGTGCCCCAAACGGAGATCATATTACAAAGTTACGCCCCTGGGAAGTTGATACACTAGATTACCCAAAACAAGGTCCACAAAATTGTTGTTTTTTCATCTTCTGGGGTTAGTGTTATGGATTTTCTTTATGATAAAAATTCCTTTGGAGCCTCATTGTAAAATCATCTTCTTGTGAATGCGAGTAGCAGACACATCTCTTCTTAGAAATAAGTTTCTGCCATTCTGGCAAGTCTTTCACTCTGTATTTTTACAGTCTTTGTACATTTTCGCTCATTAATAGAAAATTATGTATTACTGTATCTCTGTTTTTATGGTTTCATCTATGATACAATTATGTTATATTATTGGATATCTGAGATATCTCTGGAAATTACTTTATTATATCTTCGCTCTCATTTCGTGGCGAAAATAATCCGGATCAGTGGTATCAAAGCAGGTCGTTCTTGATCATTTTTCAGTGGATGTCCCCAACAAGGTCCGAGTATAGAAAATTGGGTCTCGAGCTTGTCTCTATTGAATACAATCTCTCACGCACATCCAAGAAACCCTCCATGGCGGAAGAAAATAAAAATGACAGAGATGACTATTTTATTAATCTATTGCTTGAGCAAGCTCTCACGCAACAAAGGGACGAAATGATGGAGAAATTTTCCGACATCCTTCAACGCCTGTCGATAACAATAGGCACATCTTCATCAAGCGACCACTTTGGAAGTACCTCTCCTTTCAAGGTACAATTTAATTTTGATATTCCCATATTTGAAAGGACAGATAGATGTGGATGCCTTCAAAAAATGGTTAAATCTGCTAGAAGGTTATTTCTATGTTCATAATTTTTCCGACAAGGAAATGATCACCTTCGCACTCCTTAAGGCTCTCCCCCATGTAAAACATTGGTGGGAAACTTACTGGGAGAAAAGTTCCACAGAGGAGTCTAGAATATATGGGGCCAAGCCCACTTGGTATTTTTTGTGGATGTGGTAAAGGAACAATATTACCCTGTTGGCAACTATGAGGACCAGTACATGAGATGGACCACACTATGGAAAGAGAGGGGAAAATCAGTTCTGAATTTCACCAATACCTTCCATACCTTGCGCACCAAGCTGGGTATCAAATACTCTCAACAACATTTGGTTCTGAAATATCGTGGGGCTCTACACAGATACATCCAAACTGAAATGAATTTTCTGGACCTCTCATCACTCGGTGCTGCTTATTGATATGTTGTTAAAATTGAGCAGAAATTTAAGTACCATAACAAACGGGAGTCTAGGTCTACAAATCTGCAACAACCAAAGTATGATAAAGACGACCCTAATAAATAGTCTTTTAAAAACTAGTCCAAGCCATAGGAAAATAAGGGTCATGGGAAGACAAAGAAGGATACCGAAAAATGGTGCAATTTCAACAAAATCCCCTGGCACAACACCCATGAATGTTTCTCAAAACATTCATTGGTGGACGAGATCAAAGATAAGGAGCCAAACCCTAATTCAGAATCTGATTCTAAAAATACTGGTAAATGACAGATCATCGACGCAAACCCCACTGCTATTGCCATGACCACAACAATTCAAGCAGAAGAACCAACAGATCTTGAAGAGGGGGAGCGCCTTTTTCATTCACAGATTTGGGTGAAGGGGACCCTGCTGCATTTTATTATTGATAGAGGAAGCTAGAAGAACCTCATCTCAATAAAGGTTGTCAAACATTTGGGATTGTAGACAACACCACACCCGCAACCATACAACATTGGGTGGCTTCGCCAGGGATGAGATCTTTGTGTCATCCAGTAGTGTCGATTTTCATACGCCATTCATCCCTTCAAGGATGAGGTATTATGTGATTTTTCCCCACTGGATGTCTGTGATGTTCTATTGGGCCAACCATATATGTGGAAGTGCCATGTTGTGTATGAGTCTCGACCCCATAGTGTCATTGTTTATGTGGGGGTTCATCTCTACAGAATACCATAGGTAGTTCTAACTATTGTTCCACTGAAACAGTGCTGCAAGGTAGTATCTCATACTAAAAAATTCAGCTTCTTCACAATCTGTTCAAAAGATTAACAGAAGGATACTACAACCACTATAGCCTCAGCCCAAACACCTTCTATCCAACAGAAGTAGGTCGACAAGATTGCAGGAAAGTGTAAATATTCCTTCTACAGATAGGAATCTCATGTATCTAGACTGGTTAAAAAGGTCCAACCCTTCCATCCACATGTTCGTGACAACCTTCAACAAGCTAAGCAACGCAACTTCTCCAACAAGGCAAGCAGCTCATCAAGATACAGATTCAGCAAACGCTTCTCCCTCTCCCCGGGCACACAACGCAATGGATACCATTACTTCCTAAGAAGGGGGAATTGATCCAGGTGGATATTAGTGTCCACCCACCTTTTCCAACTGGCTCAAAACACTTTTCTGACAATTTTGGTAATTTACTATGTTTAGCAGTTTTTAACTTCTGGGGCCATTTTGAGGGCCTAAATGAAGGTTTTTTAGGATTGATCTTCCCAATGATGGGGAAAGTCTCTAATTTATCCCCCTAAATGAATATCCTCGAAGATACCTTTCCAACGAGCTATCGTGCACCCCAAACAGAGATCTTATGCCAAAGTTACGCCCCTGGAAAGTTGATACGCCAAACTACCCAAAACAGGTTCCACAAAACTGTTGGCTTTTCATCTTCCAGGGTTAGGGTTTTGGATTTTATTTATGATAAAAAGGCCTTTGGAGCCTCATTGTAAAATCATCTTCTTTCAAATGTGAGTAGAGGACATATCTCTTCTCAGAGATAAGTTTCCACCATTCTAGCGAGTCTTTCACTCTGTATTTTTACAATCTTTGTACATTTTCACTCATTAATAGAAAATTGTGTATTACTGTATATCTGTGTTTATGGTTGCATCTCTGATACATTTATTTTATATTATTGGATATCCAAGATATCTCTGTACATTGCTTTATTATATCTCCTCTCTCATTTTGTGACAAAAATAATCTGGATCAGTGGTATCAGAGCAGGCTTCTCTAGATCATTTTTCAGTGCATGTCCCTGACGAGGTCCGAGTATAGAAAATTGGGTCTTGATCTTGTATCTCTTGAATACAATCTCTCTCGCACATCCAAGAAACCCTCCATGGAAGAAGAAAAGAAAAATGACAGAGTCGATGATTCTATTAATATGTTGCTTGAGCAAGCTCTCACACGACAGAGGGACAAAATGATGGAGAATTTTTCCCACATCCTTCAATTCATATCAATAACAATAGGCACATATTCATCAAGAGGCCACTTTGGAAGTACCTCTCCTTTCAAGGTACATGTTAATTTTGATATTCCCATATTTGAAGGACAGATAGATGCGGATGCCTTAGAAAAAATTTTAAATCTGCTAGAAGGTTATTTATTTGTTCATAATTTTTTCGAAAGGGAAAAGATCACCTTCTCACTCCTTAAGGCTCTCCCCCATGTCAAACATTGGTGGAAAAATTACTAGGAGAAAAGTTCCACAGAAGAGTATGGAATATATGGGAACGAGCCCACTTAGGATTTTTTTGTGGATGCGGTAAAGGAACAGTATTACCCTGTTGAAAACTATGAGGACCAGTACATGAGATGGACCACATTGTGGAAAGAGAGGGGCCAATCAGTTCTGAATTTCACCAATACCTTCCATACCTTACACATCAAGCTGGGTATCAAAGACTCCGAACGACATTTGGTCCAGAAATATTGTGGGGCTCTACATAGATACATCCAAACTGAAATGGATTTTCTTGACATCTCATCACTCGGTGTTGCTTATCGATATGTTATTAAATTTGAGCAAAAATTTAAGCACCAGAAAAAATGGGAGTTTGGGTCTGCAAATCTGCAACAACCAAAGTATGATAAAGACGGCCCTAACAAACAGTCTCTCTAAAACCATTCCAAGCCACAGGAAAAGAAGGGTCATATGAAGACAAATAAGGACACCGGAAAATAGTGTGATTTCCACAAAATCCCCTGGCACAACACCAATGAATGTCGCTCAAAACATTCATTATTGGTCGATATCAAATACAAGGAGCCAAACCCTAATTCAGAATCTGATTCTGAAAATACTGGTAAAAGACAAATCATCGATGCAAAACCCACTGCTATTGTCACGACTGCAACAATTCAACCAAAAGAACCAACAGATCTTGAAGAGGGCGAGCATCTTTTTCATTCATAGATGTGGGTGAAGGGGACGTCGCTGCATTTTATTGTTGATAGCGAAAGCCAGAAGAACATCATCTCAACACAGGTCGTCAAATAGTTGGTATTGTCGACAATACCAAACCCACATCCATAGAACATCGGGTGGCTTTGCCAAAGTTACACCCCCGGGAAGTTGATACACCAGACTACCCAAAACAGGGTCCACAAAACTATTGGCTTTTCATCTTCTGGGGTTAGGGTTTTGTATTTTTTTTATGATAAAAAGGCCTTTGGAGCCTCATTGTAAAATCATCTTCTTGTGAATGCGAGTAGCGGACACATCTCTTCTCATAGATAAGCTTCCAACATTCTAGCGAGTCTTTCACTCTGTACTTTTCCAGTCTTTGTACATTTTCACTCATTATTAGAAAATTGTGTATTATTATATGTATGTGTTTATGGTTGCATATTTGATACATTTCTGTTATATTATTGGATATCCGAGATATCTTTGTACATTTCTTTATCATATCTCCACTCTCATTTCATGCCAAAACTAATATGGATCAATGGTATCAGAGTAGGCTGCTCTTAATCATTTTTCATTGCATGTCCCCGATGAGGTTCGAGTTGGATTACTGAGAGGGGGGGTGAATAAGTAATAGAGAAATTCAAATTTTTTTAACCATATAATCCAAGTGTTATATCAATTTAGAATTATCATCCAATAACTGTAGAGTACATAAGAAATGAACAAATGAACAATCATACACATACACAGTACACCAGTGTTTTACGTGGAAACCCAAAGCGGGAAAAAACCAAGGAATGATTTTTCTTATATGTATTGAAGAATTACATTCATTGGAAGCACCAACTTTCTTTGTTTTCCATCTGCAACTGGATGGAGGCTCCAACCCACTATTTTTTGAGGCTACAACTGGAGGGAAGCTCCAACTCCCCAATTCTCTAGCTACAACCAGAAGGAGGGTACAACCCCCTATGTTCTTTGGCTACAACCAGAAGCTGGCTATAGCCACTTGTCCTTGCCCCGTCCAACCACCCTGAAGTAGAAGTAGAATGATGGAACCATTGTCACACTATCACTGTGAGATATACCATTGTAAACATGTACCAATAAACCTAAACCATGCATCAACCATGCATCAACCTGTACCTCAACCTATAATCAACCTGTACCATAAACAAGTGCATCAAGCATGCACCAACCTATACCAAAACAACCTGTAATCAACCTGTACCATAAACAAGTGCATCAACCATGCACCAACCTATACAAAACATGTACCATGAACAAGTGCATCAACCATGCACCAAACCTGTACAAAACATGTACCATGAAAAAGTGCATCAACCATGCACCAACCTGTACCAAAACAACATGTAATCAACCTATACCATAAACAAGTGCATCAACCATGCACCAACATGTACAAAAACTATACCATGAACAAGTGCATCAACCATGCACCAAAACTGTACAAAACTTGTACCATGAACAAGTGCATCAACCATGCACCAAACATGTACAAATAACCTGTCCAAACAACCTATCACAACAACCTATCTCATCAATCTTATCAACCAAATCAGATCTAGATATACTCACTAAGATCAATCACCAAGAAAAATCTCAAAGATGTGCATCAACCAACCATAACACAAGTAGTCATAATCATCACCAATATCAATATGTTCTTCTAATAATATATCAATACAAGTATGCTACATCATCCATAAACCATGTGTCAACAATACTACTAACAAGTGTCTCAAACCATGTACCAAGTGTGTACCAATCATGTATCAACTACTCATCAACTATGACTCTTCAAGATATACCAACATCATCAACTATACACCTCATGTATGTGCCAACTCATCGACTACTTGTCTCAACCATGTACCCAACATGTACCTTAACAAAAATACCTCATCAATTTCATCATCCAAATCTGATTTGTAACTTTGTAATATAGTTGGTTTATATGATCACATACCTACAAACCTTCCTTAACTTTAACAACAAGAGACTAGCATTTTCATCAAACTTTACTTTAGTCTCACATGACTAGTTTTGGATTAGACAACAACCTTGACTTGAAATAATCATAACTATGTACCTGTAATGAATAAAGCTCTGAAAATGATAAACAATGTTCTTCAATGTGTTTTATGCAATTCCTCCAAGTGTCACTACTTGGAACCTCTTAGAAAAGGAGTTATAGAAAAAATGGCATACCCTTCTGAATTCTGGCTTATTCTAGAGAGCGACCTTTTAGAGCGTGCCCCTCAAGGAATATTTGTTGAATCGATCTGAAAATATTACACAGAATACTATAGACTATAATCTAACCAAAAAATTTGGTCTTACTTAATTTGGATCTGTTATGAATAAGTTGACATGTTTACTTGAAACACAAGTTTTAGACTAGTTTCAGGACTAGTCACAAACCCTATTTTCCACGGAGTGTAACTCCAAACATACAGTGACCCACAAGATGAATTTTTTACCCCGGATACTTGGATATGTTTCCTCAATGTCCTATCAATTTCATATTCTGAATCATTCTAGAAAAAAAAAATTGCGAAAATGGTGAGATGACCTATAAATAACATACCTTAGAAAGCATCATCAAAAGAATTTATCCTCCCTTGAATTTTGGCTTTCTTTTCTTCACCTTCCCTCTGAAATTCAGCTTAGATATCCTTTGGTTACCTCAGTCATCTATAGATATTCAATATTATCAAGTGTGATGTAAAATTAGAGAGTCTTTCCTTTTATTTATACTCTCCATCTTCTAGGTCACTTAACCTATTTTCCTCATTTTTAGGGTTAACCACTTTCCATAATTAGAAAGTTTTCCATTACTTTATCATTTAAATATTCCTCCTTGACTTTGTCACCTCACTTTATCATTTAAATAATCTTCTTTGATTTTGTCACTTCACTTTATTATTTAAATAATCCTTCTTGACTTTGTCACTTTACTTTATCATTTAAATAATAATTTCTTATTTGCAAGATCTTTGACTTCTTTGACCTTTTGGGGCTTCAAGCCAACATATGAGGGTCCTCCAACTTCGTAAGGTCATAACTCTCAAACAGTGAGGAGTTATGTGACATTCCACATACCACCCGAAATGGCATGACATGTAATATCCATATAGAATAGTCTTCCCTTAAAATATATCAAAACTCATATCATTATCCATCAAATAAACATGGGTCCATTACCCAAACATGGGTTCTCCAACTTCTCATGGCCATAACTATCTAACCGTGAGGAGTTATGTGACGTTCCACATACCACCAGAAATGGAATGACATGTACTATCCATATAGAATATTATTAACTTCAAATATATTAAAACTCATACAATTATACATGAAACAACCTTGGGTCCATTACCCAAACCTTTTTTCTACCATACTTTCTCCAAGGGTTGACATCAATCTACAATATCACTCTCCAATAGTTGACACCAATGAAAACCAACAATCCCTACCAACTATCCATAAACCTAAGCCAACTGTTTGACAAAGATTGGTGGGAAACTTACTGGGAGAAACGTTCCACGGAGGAGTCTAGATAATATGGGGTCGAGCCCACTTGGGATATTTTTGTGGATGCGGCAAAGGAACAGTAATACCCTGTTGGAAACTATTAGGACCAGTACATGAGATCGACCACACCGTGGCAAGAGAGCAGCCAATCAGTTCTGAAGTTCACCAATACCTTCCATACCTTGCGCACCAATTTGGGTATCAAAGACTTTGAACGACATTTGGTTTTTAAATACTATGGGGCTCTACATAGATACATCCAAATTGAAATGGATTTTCTTGACATCTCATCACTCGTGTTGCTTATCGATATCTTATTAAAATCGAGAAGAAATTTAAGCACTAGAACAAATGGGAGTTTGGGTCTGCAAATATGCAAAAACCAAAGTATGATAAAGACGACCCTAACAAACAGTCTCTCAAAAACCAGTCCAAGCCACAGGAAAAGAAGGGTCACGGGAAGACAAAGAAGGCCACCGGAAAATGGTGCGATTTCCAAAAAATCCCCTAGCACAACACTAATGAATGTCGCTCAAAAAATTCATTGTTGGTTGATATCAAAGACAAGGAACCAAACCCTGATTTGGAATCTGATTCTGAAAATACTGGTAAAAGACAGATCATCGATGCAAACCCCATTGTTATTGTCACGACTGCAACAATTCAATCAGAAGAACCAGCAAAGCCTAACTCACCAATAAAACCAACAAGGCTCATCCACAAGTTTTTTTTGGCCCACTTTACGTATTCATTGTCAGTTTCCTTTTTTTCCTACACTTGCAAATAAACCCTTCCTTCCACCATTGAGTCAAAGTCCTAGAGTCTAATTATCTTTGTAAAAACACCTAGAGGCTTGCATGCCTTAATGGCAAGTACTCTTGCCAATAAACAATGGGAGTACATTAATATTCCTTGTTCATTGGATCTTGTAGGTGACTCAACCACAACAAACTTATTCGTACCTACAAAGATGTGTTAGGCATCTTGACTCCCATTGGAATCAATGGTGGGAGCTCTCGTGTTGACTAGTGGCATTCATTAATGGCCACTAAGTCAACAACTTCTTCCTATGTTCGACACCAGCACATTTAATCACATAGTAATATTTGTGCCATCGACCGTTGAAGACTTGAAGACCCATATTTTGTAGCAGATGAAGCAGATTTCCTTTCATTGTTTTTTCAGTTTGTCATGACTTGAGGACAAGTCAATAAATAAGGCTAGGTGGGAAATGTAAGTTCTATATTTTGTATACCTTCCAAGCCTTATACATTTTCAACCATATTCAACAAACTCATCAGATTCATCAGATTATCCAGCAAAAGATCCAGCAGCAGATACGACAATATAGATCCATCTTTCATCCACAACTTGCAGAAGAAGCTTCAGATCAGAATTGCAGCAGCTGAACATGCATGATTCATTCACTTTTGTAGGTAAGTAAGGTATGATGCTTTCTAACCTTTAATCTTGAAATTCTTTTTAGATGCTAAAATGATGATATTTGGAAAATATTCCACTATTCCCTTTCTCATTAAAAATTGCCAAAAAACCATCAGTTTGGGGGGGGAATTTCACACTTCATTTTTTCCTTCATTCATATTACATCCTAACCCACATAGTCTTCCCACAATAAAAACTACTACAAAATGATGAGCATATTAAATGACTTCTTAAAATGATTGATCTCAACAAATTAAATAAT
>ML778218.1:172288-204508 GCA_009831015.1 Picea engelmannii
GTTCTAATATTGGAGGAGATCCTAAAATTCAGGTGTTCTTGTAAGAGAACCTTAGGGTCTTGACAATTGTTAGATCTAGGTTTGATTAGTTGTTGAAAGAGATTTTGATGAATATGTTCTTGTAAGGAAACTTTAAGATCTCGAACATATTAGGAATCTTTCTAGATCTATATATTTTAGGTAGCACTTCTAAGTTTACCTTCCCGGGTTGACATTAAATAAACTCTGATTGACATCATCAATTAGAACTAAACAGGGAGCACCCTTTTTGCTCACAGATGTGGGTGAAGGGGACCCCACTGCATTTTATTGTTGATAGTGAAATCTAGAAGAACCTCATCTCAACAAAGGTCATCAAATAGTTGGGATTCTCGAAAACACCACACCCACAACCATAGAACATCGGGTGGCTTCGCCAAAGTTACGCCCCTGGGAAGTTGATACACTAGACTACCCAAAACAAGGTCCACAAAACTTTTGGCTTTTCATCTTCTGGGGTTAGGATTTTTTATTTTCTTTATGATAAAAAGGCCTTTGGAGCCTGATTGTAAAATCATCTTCTTACGAATGCGAGTAGTGAACACATCTCTTCTCAGAGATAAGCTGCCACCATTCTAGAAGGTCTTTCACTCTATATTTTTACAGTCTTTGTACATTTTCACTCATTAATAGAAAATTGTGTATTATTGTATGTATGTGTTTATGGTTGCATCTCTGATACATTTATGTTATATTATTGGATTTTCCAGATATCTCTGTACACTGATTTATTATATCTCCTCTCTCATTTCGTGCCAAAATTAATCTTGATCAGTTATATCAGAGAAGGATGCTCTTGATTGTTTTTTAGTGCATGTCCTCGACAAGGTCCGATTATAGAAAGTTGGGTCTCGAGCTTGTCTCTCTTGAATACAATCTCTCTCACACGTCCAACAAACCCTCCATGGCAGAAGAAAAGAAAAACGACAGAACGGAAGATTCTATTAATATGTTGCTTGAGAAATCTCTCACGTGACAGAGGGATGAAATGATGGAGAATTTTTCCCACATCCTTCAACGCTTGTTGATAACAACATGCACATCTTCATCAAGCGACCACTTTGGAAGTACCTCTCCTTTCAAGGTACAAGTTAATTTTCATATTCCCATATTTGAAGGATAGATAGATGTGGATGCCTTAGAAAAATGGTTAAATCTAGTAAAAGGTTATTTCTTTGTTCATAATTTTTCTGACAGGGAAAAGATCACCTTCGCTCTCCTTAAGGCTCTCCCACATGTCAAACATTGGTGGGACACTTACTGGAAGCAAAGTTCCACACAGGAGTCTGGAATATCTGGGGTTGAGTCCACTTGAGATTTTTTTGTGGATGTGATAAAGGAACAATATTACCTTGTTGGAAACTATGAGGACCAGTACATGAGATGGAGCACACTATGGCAAGAGTGGGGCCAATCAGTTACGGATTTCACCAATACCTTCCATACCTTGCGCACCAAGATGGGTATCAAAGAATGTGAATGAAATTTGGTTCTGAAATACCATGGAGCTATACACAGATACATCCAAACTGAAATGGATTTTCTGGATATCTCATCACTCGATGATGCTTATCAATATGATGTTAAAATCAAGAAGAAATTTAAGCACCAGAAAAAATGGGAGTTTGGGTCTACAAATATGCAACAAACAAAGTATGATAAAGATGGCCCTAACAAATAGTATCATGAAAACCAGTCCAAGCCATAGGAAAAGAAGGGTCACGGGAAGACAAAGAAGGACACCAAAAAATGGTGTGATTTCCAGAAAATCCCCTGGAACAACATCGATGAATGTTACTCACAATAGTCATTGGTGATTGAGATCAAAGATAAGGAGCCAAACCCTGATTCATAATCTAATTCTAAAAATATTGGCGAAATACATATCATCGATGCAAACCCCACTACTATTGTCACAACCACAACAATTCAACCAGAAGAACCAACAGATCTTGAAGAGGGGGAGTGGATTTTTCATTCACAGATGTGGGTGAAGGGGACCCCGCTGCATTTTAATGTTGTAAGCGGAAGCCAGAAGAACCTCATCTCAACAAAGGTCATCAAACATTTGGGATTGTCAACAACACCACACCCACAACCATACGACATAGGGTGGCTTCGCCAGGGACGAGATCTCTATGTCAGCCAGCAGTGTTGATTGTCATATGGCATCCAGCCCTTCAAGGATGAGGTATTATGTGATGTTTCACCACTGGATGTCTGTGAAGTTTTCTTGGGCCAACCATATATGTGGAAGCGCCATGTTGTTTATGAGTCTCGACCCTATAGTGTCATTAATTCTCTAGGGGGTCATATCTACAGAATACCAGAGGAATTTATGACTACTGTTCCACGTAAACAGTGCCGCAAGGTAGTATCTTATACTACAAATTTTAGCTTCTTCACAATATGTTCAAAAGGTGAACAAAATGATACTGCAACCACTACAACCTCGACCCAAGCACCTGCTGTCCAACAAAAGAACGTTGGCAATATTGCAACAAAATGTAAAGATTCCTTCTACACATTGGAATCTCATGTAGCCAGACTGGTTAAAAAGGTCCAACCCTTCCAGCCACATGTTCTTGACAACCTTCAACAAGCTAAGCCGCTCAACTTATCCAACAAGGAAAGCAGCTCATCAAGATGCAGATTCAGCAAACGTTTTTCCCTCTCCCCCAGGCACTCAACGCAATGGAGACCATTGCTTCCTAAGGAGGGAGGATTGATCCAGGTGGATATCGGTGTCCACCCACCTTTTCCAGCTAGCTCAAAATAGTTTTTTGGCAATTTTGGTAAGTTACTATTTTTAGCACTTTTTAACTTCTGGGGCAATTTTTAGGGCCTAAATGAAGGTTTTTTTGGATCGAGATTCTCAATGATAGCTAAAGGTTCTAAATGAGCCCCCTACATTAATCGTCTCAATGATACCTTTTCAACGAGATATCGTGCGCCCCAAACGGAGATTGTATGTCAAAGTTACGCCTGGGGGAAGTTGGTACACCAGACTACCCAAAACAAGGTCCACAAAACTATTGGCTTTTCATCTTCCAGGGTTAGGGTTTTGGATTTTATTTATGATAAAAATGCATTTGGAGCCTCATTGTAAAATCATCTTCTTGTGAATGCGAGTAGCAGACATATCTCTTCTCAGAGATAAGCTACCACCATTCTAGCGAGTCTTTCACTCTGTATTCTTTGTACATTTTCGCTCATTAATTGAAAATTGTGTATTAATGTATCTTTGTGTTTATGGTAGAATCTCTAATATATTTTTGTTATATTATTGGATATTTGATATATCTCTGTACATTTCTTTATTATATCTCTACTCTCATTTTTGTGCCGAAAATAATCTGGATCAGTGGTATGAGAGGAGGCTTCTCTTGATCATTTTTTAGTGCATGTCCTTGATGAGGTCCAACTATAGAAAGTTTGGTCTTGATCTTGTCTTTCTTGAATACAATTACTCTTGCACTTCCAAGAAACCCTCCATGGCGAAAGAAAAAAAAATGTCAGAGCGGATGATTCTATTAATCTGTTGCTAGAGCAAGCTCTCACGTGACAGAGGGATGAAATGATGGATAATTTTTCCCACATCCTTCAACGTCTGTCGATAACAACAGGATCATATTCATCAAGCGACCACTTTTAAACTACCTATCCTTTCAAGCTACAAGTTAATTTTGATATTCTCATATTTGAAAGGGAAGATAGATGCAAATGCATTAGAAAAAAGGTTAAATCTACTAGACGGTTATTTCTCTGTTCATAATTTTTCTGATAGGGAAAAGATCATCTTCACACTCCTTAAGGATCTCCCCCATGTCAAACATTGGTGGGAAACTTACTGGGAGAAAATTTTCATAGAGGAGTTTGGAATATATGGGGTCGAGCCCACTTGGGAATTTTTTGTGGATGCAGTAAACGAACAGTATTTCTCTGTTGGCAAATATGAGGACCAGTACATGAGATGGACCACACTGCCACAAGAGAGGGGCAAATCAATTTATAAGTTCACCAATACCTTCCATACCTTGCGCACCAAGATGGGTATCAAAGACTCCGAACGACATTTGGTTCTGAAATACCGTGGGGCTCTACACAGATACATCCAAAATAAAATGGATTTTCTGGACATCTCATCACTTAGTGTTTCTTATCGATATGTTGTTAAAACCAAGTAGAAATTTAAGCACCAGAAAAAACGGGATTTTGGTACTGAAAATATGCAACAACCAAAGTATGATAAATACAGCCCTAACAAACAATCTCTTGAAAACCAGTCCAATCTATAGTAAAATAAGGGTCACAGGAAGACAAAGAAGGACACCAAAAAATGGTGTGATTTCCACAAAATCCCCTGGAACAACACCCATGAATGTCGCTCAAAACAGTCATTGGTGGCTGAGGTCAAAGACAAGGAGCCAAACCCTGATTCAGAATCTAATTCTAAAAATACTGGTAAATGACATATCATCAACGCAAACCCCACTGTTATTTTCGCAACCACAACAATTCAAACAGAAGAACCAACATATCTTGAAGAGGGGAGGGGCTCCTTTTTCATTCACAGATGTGGGTGAAGGGGACCCCGCTGCATTTTATTTTTCATAGTGGAAGCCAGAAGAACCTCATCTCAACAGAGATCATCAAATAGTTGGGATTGTCGACAACACCACACCCGCAGCCATACAACATCGGGTAGCTTCACCAGGGATGAGATCTTTATGTCATCCAGCAATGTCGATTGTCATACGCCATCAATCCCTTTAAGGATGAGGTATTATGTGATGTTTTCCCACTAGATGTCTGTGATGTTCTCTTGGGCCAACCATATATGTGGAAGCGCCATGTTGTTTATGAGTCTCGACCCAACAGTGTCATTGGTTCTCTGGGGAGTCATCTCTACAGAACACCATAGGTAGTTCCCACTATTGTTCCACCTAAACAGTGCTACAAGGTAGTATCTCATACTACAAAATTCATCTTTTTCGCAATCTATTCAAAACGTGAATAGAAGGATACTGCAACCACTACAGCCTCGGCCCAAGCACCTTATATCCAACAGAAGCAGGTCGACAAGATTGCAGCAAAAAGTAAATATTCCTTCTGCACATAGGAATATCATGTATCCATACTGGTTAAAAACGTCCAACTGTTCTAGCCACATGTTCGTGACAACCTTCAACAAGCTAAGCAACACAACTTCTCCAACAAGGCAAGCAGCTCATCAAGATGCAAATTCAACAAACGTTTTTCCCTCTTCCCCGACAACTCAACGCAATGGATATCATTTCTTCCTAAGGAGGGATTATTGATCCAAGTGTATATTGATGTCCACCCACCTTTTCCAACTCGCTCAAAACAGTTTTCTGGCAATTTTGGTAATTTAAATTTTTTTGCAGTTTTTAACTTCCGAGGCCATTTTAAGGGCCTAAATGAAGTTATTTTAGGATAGATATTTTCAATGATATACAAAGGCTCTAATTTATCCCCCTAAATGAATCTTTTCGACGATACCTTTCCAACGAGCTATTGTGCGCCCCAAACGGAGATCGTATGCCAAAATTACGCCGCCATGAAGTTGATACACCAGACTACCCAAAACAGGGTCCACAAAATTGTTGGCTTTTCATCTTCCGGGGTTAGGGTTTTGGATTTTATTTATGATAAAAATTTCTTTTGAGCCTCTTTGTAAAATCATTTTCTTGCAAATGCGAGTAGCAGACACATCTCTTCTCAGAGATAAGCTGTCACCATTCTAGCGAGTTTTTCACTCTGTATTTTTACAGTCTTTGTACAATTTCGCTCATTAATAGAAAATTGTGTATTATTGTATCTCTATGTTTATGGTTTCATCTCTGATACATTTCTGTTATATTATTGGATATCTAAGATATCTCTGTACAATTTTTTATTATATCTCCACTCTCATTTTGTGTCAAAAATAATCTGGATCAGTGGTATCAGATCAAATTGCTCTTGATCGTTTTTCAGTGCATGTCCCTGACGAGGTCCGAGTATAGCAAGTTGGGTCTCAAGTTTGTCTCTCTTGAATACAATCACTCTCGTACTTCCAAGAAACCCTCCATGGTGGAAGAAAATAAAAATGACAGAGCGGATGAGTTTATTAATCTGTTGCTTGAGCAAGCTCTCACGTGATAGAGTTACGAAATGATGGAGAATTTTTCCCACATCCTTCAACATCTGTTGATTACAACAGGTGCATATTCATCAAGAGGCCAATTTGGAAGTACCTATCCTTTCAAGGTACAAGTTAATTTTGATATTCCCATATTTGAAGGACAGATAGATGTGGATGCCTCAAAAAAATGGTTAAATATGTTAGAAGGTTATTTCTTTGTTCATAATTTTTCCGACAGGGAAAATATCACCTTCGCACTCCTTAAGGCTCTCCCCCATGTCAAACATTGGTGGGAAACTTACTAGGATAAAATTTCCATAGAGGAATCTAGAATATATGGGGTCGAGCCCACTTGGGATTTTTTTGTGGATGTGGTAAAGGAACAGTATTACCATGTTGGCAACTATGATGACCAGTACATGAGATGGACCACACTGCGGTAAGAGAGGGGAAAATCAGTTCTGGAGTTCACCAATACCTTCCATGCCTTGCGCACCAAGCTGGGTATCAAAGACTCTAAACAACATTTGGTTCTGATATACCATGGGGCTCTACATAGATACATCCAACCTTAAATGGATTTTCTGGACATCTCATCACTTGTTCCTGCTTATCGATATGTTATTAAAATCAAGCAGAAATTTAACCTCCACAACAAACGGGATTTTGGGTCTGCAAATCTGCAACAACCAAAAAGTATGATAAAGACGACCCTAGCAAACAGCTTCCCGAAAACCAGTCCAAGCCATAGGAAAAGAAGGGTCACTGGAAGACAAAAAAGGACACCAAAAAATGGTGTGATTTCCACAAAATCCCCTAGCACAACACCGATGAATGTCGCTCAAAAGAGTCATTGTTGGACGAGATCAAAGACAAGGATCCAAACCCTGATTCGCAATATGATTCTAAAAATATTGGTAAATGACAAATCATCAACATAGACCCCATTGTTATTGTTGCAACCGCAACAATTCAACTAGAAGAACCAACAGATCTTGAAGAGGGGGAGCACCTTTTTCATTCACAAATGTGGATGAAGGGGACCCTGCTTCATTTTATTGTTGATAGTGTAAGCCAAAAGAACCTCATCTCAACAGAGGTCATCAAAACAGTTTGGATTGTCGAAAATACCACACCCGCAAACATACAACATGGAGTGGCTTTGCTAGGGACGATATCTTCATGTCAGCCAGTAGTGTCGATTTTCATACGGAATCCAGCCCTTCAAGGATGAAGTATTATGTGTTTTTTCCCCAGTAGATGTTTGTGATGTTCTCTTGGGCCAACCATATATCTGGAAGCGCCATGTTGTTTATGAGTCTCGAACCCGCAGTGTCATTGTTTCTCCGGGGGCTCATCTCTACATAATACCATAGGTAGTTCTGACTATTATTCCACCTAAATAGTGTCACAAGGTAGTATCTCATACTGCAAAATTTAGCTTCTTCACAATCTGTTCAAAAGATGAACAAAAGGATATTGCAACCACTACAGCCTCGGCCCAAGGACCTTCTATACAACAGAAGTTGGTTGAAAAAATTGCAGCAAAGTGTAAAGATTCATTATACCCATAGGAATATAATGTAGCTAGACTGGTTAAAAAGGTCCAACCCTTCTAGCCACATGTTCATGATAACCTTCAACAAGCTAAGAAGCGCAACTTCTCCAACAAGACAAGCAGCTCATAAAGATGCAGATTCAACAAACGATTTTCCATATCCTCCGAGTACTCAACGCAATGGATACCATTGCTTCCTAAGGAGGATTTATCCAGGTGGATATCGGTGTCCACCCACATTTTCCAACTGGCTCAAAACAGTTTTCTGGCAATTTTGGTAATTTACTATTTTTAGCAGTTTTTAACTTCTTGGGCAATTTTGAGGGCCTAAATGAAGGTTTTTTGGGATCGAGATTCTCAATGATAGTTGAAGGCTTTTATTGATCCCCCTAAATAAATATCCTCGATGATACCTTTCCAATGAGTTATTGTGCACCCCAAACAGAGATTGTATGCCAAAGTTACGCCCTGGGGAAGTTGATACACCAAACTACCCAAAACAAGGTCCACAAAACTGTTGGCTTTTCATCTTCTGGGGTTAGGGTTTTGGATTTTATTTATGATAAATAGGCCTTTGTAGCCTCATTTTAAAATCAACTTCTTGTGAATGCGAGTAGAGGACACATCTCTTCTCAGAGATAGGTTGCCAACATTTTGGCGAGTCTTTCACTCTGTATTTTTAGAGTCTTTGTACATTTTCTCTCATTAATAGAAAATTGTGTATTACTATATCTTTGTTTTTATGGTTGCATCTTTGATACATTTTTGTTATATTATTGGATATCCAAGATATCTCTGTACATTTATTTATTATGTCTCCACTCTCATTTCGTGCCGAAAATAATCCGAATCATTGGTATCAGAGCAGGCTGCTCTTGATCGTTTTTCAGTGCATGTCCCTGACGAGGTCTGAATATAGAAAGTTGGGTCTCGATATTGTCTCTCTTGAATACATTATCTCTCACATGTCCAAGAAACCCTCCATGGAGGAAGAAAATAAAAACGACAGAGAGGATGATTCTATTAATTTGTTGCTTGAGCAAGCTCTCACGCGACAGGGGAACGAAATGATGGATAATTTTTCCCACATCCTTCAATGCCTGCCGATAACAACAGGTGCATCTTCATCAAGAAGCCACTTTGGAATTACCTCTCCTTTCAAGGTACAATTTAACAGAAGGCGCATCTTCATCAAGCTGCCACCATTCTAGCGAGTCTTTCACTCTGTATTTTTATAGTCTTTGTACATTTTCGCTCATTAATAGAAAATTGTGTATTATTGTATCTTTGTGTTTATGGTTGCATCTCTGATACATTTCTATTATATTATTGGATATCCAAGATATCTCTATACATTGTTTTATTATATCTTCTCTCTCATTTCGTGCCAAAAATAATCTGGATCAATTGTTCCTTGATGGAATTCATAAAAGAGTCCCAAGTGGGCTCAGCCCCAAATATTCCATACTCCTCTGTGGATTTTTTCTCACAATAATATTTTTATTGGGTTTCTCCTTGAGGTTTTATCAAATCGAATTCTATCACATATTTGTATTGGGGTTCTCCAATATTGCATGGGATCTCATCCAAGTGACCAAGGGTGGTGGAAAAGCCATTTTTTGGGGGGGAAGATCACAACAGAAATATTTTGATGATCTGAAACATTGATTATGCTCAGCCTCAGTGCTCACCTTACCCAATTTGCAATAACCATTTGAGATTGAGACCAATGCTTCCAATTATATTGTTGCTTTCGTCCTCACTCAACATGGTCATCCAGTGGCCTATCATAGTAAGACACTCTCAGATATTGTCTGTAAGTACACCACCTATGGAAAAGAAATGTATTCCAACGTACAAGCTTTCCACCAATGGAAGAATTGAATTCTAGAGAAGGAGACAGACATCCATATGGATCGCAAGCCTATGTAGTTCATGCAGACACAAGGAAAATTGTAGAATGGTCGCCATAAAAATTGGTCCACATACTTGCAGTAATTTCACCTCAACATTAAGTATAAGAAAGGGAGCACCAATCGCGTCATTGGATGCCTCAATCGGCCTCCAGTTGAATCACTAACTATAGTGTTTGACTCTTGCGGGCATTATATCTCTGGGTGGTCCAAACTCTATGATAACAATCCTAGCTTTGATACGACCTACTAGATGTTGGGAACAAGCACGAATATTTCCAACTTCCATCTTCATGATGGACTGATATGCCATATGGGTCATCTTTGTGTTCCTTCAAGCGAGCATGCAAAGTTGATTTCAGAATCCCACTATAGTCGGGTGGCAAGACACTTTGGCATGGAGAATACAGTGGAAGTATTACAGAAGCATTTATATTGGTTGAAGCTTTGAGAAGATGTTAGTAAGTATATAAGTTCCTATAGTGCATGTTCCATTTCCAAACCAGCTACTAAAAAACAAGACCTCTACACCCCTCTGCCTACTCCCAACAGGCCCTTGGAATCCATCTCAATGTAATACATGTCAAATGTCCCCTCCACCAAGCATGGAAATGACTATGTATTCGTGGTTGTTGATCGATTTTCTAAGATGGTCATTATGACCACCTCCCAGAAGAGCATCATGGTTAAGGCCACTGCCAATCTCTTCTTCAAGCATGTATGGGTACACTTTGCACTACCATAGACCATCATATCATATTGGGATAGCAAATTCTTGAGCACATTTTGGTCAAGCCTCTAGTTGTTGTTGGACATCAAACTCACCAAATCCACTTCCTTCCACCCTTAGAATAATGGAAAGATAAGGGTCGTCAATAGGATGATCATGCATCTCTTGCGCATATACAACTCCAAGCATCCATGCACATGGAATGAGATCCTTCCTTATGTCAAACATAGCTACAGCAGAGCACTCCATAGCTCGACCGACCACATCCCTTTTTAGGTGGGCCTAGGATTTCAATCATTGGGCCCCATTAATGTAGCACTTCCCCTTGCATCCACATAGGAGTAATCTTCCCATGCTTAATATTTTTCAAAAATCCAATGCTAAGTACAAGCAACACCATGATCAACACCGGGTTCACCACAATTTCCAGGTAGGCGACAAGGTTTGGTTGCATTTTCAAAAATAATGCCTTACAGGAACCCACCGGAAGATGCACCCACTTCACTGTGGACCTTACAAAATCACCAAGGATGTAGGAAACAATGCTTTCGAGTTAAGCATTCCCCCCTTCCTTGAATTACACCCAGTATTCAATGTGGGCCTCCTTCAACCACATTTTCCACCACTACTGGACACATTGGAGGTGGTAGAGAAGCTGAAACCTATAGAGCTCAACCATGACTCTATGGAATAGGAAACCATTGATATGATCATGGACACACAGGTTAAGGGCACCCTCCAAAAAAAGATCAAACTCTATCGGGGTGTCAAAGCAGGGAAGCTATTGCACCAAGGCCACTGGCTCACCAAGCGTCAAGTTGAGCAGACATTTCCCCATTTCATGGGAGCACTCAAAGAAATAGAGATAATTTCTTCCTAAGGGGGGAGGACTGATCCAGGTGGAAATTGGTGGAAACCCACCTATTCAACTGGCTGAACATACAATTTCCATTTTGGTAGTTTTTTTATCGTTTTTCGGGTCCCAAACTTCCAGGGCCATTTTGGGGCCCTAAATGACGTTATTTAGACGTGGAAGAGCTAATTAGATGCTTGTTGGAATATAATTGAGCCACTCGAAATGTGTATTCCCATGTCTCAAGAATTAGAGGCATTCTCTTACGAATATTCTTTCCAATATATTTTCTGACATCCGCAAGTAAACTTGATTTCCCTTTCAGTTTCGAACTATACTCTTGTGTTCCATCCAAAGTCTTATATGGCTTCATAGTGGTGATTGGACTTGCAAATATTAGAGGTGGCATCAATGCAATTTCTAATTCCTCTATTCTTTCTTTCAAATTAATGTTTTCGATTTCCATTTCATCAACTGACATTTCAAGTGCTTCCCCTGTACCCTTGTGGATGCGATCAATTATGGAAGGTGGTACATCATTGAGATCTAAATATGAATTGGATTTTCCTTGAATCCTTGTATTTTTTGAAAAATTCCATGGTCCATGAAAAAGTGGTTGGGGTCAAACCCCCTGATTTCTTCTACAAACTTTAAACTGTACTAGTCCAACTGCATTGCAAATTCATCAATTTTTGAAATACCTCTCAACTGAATTTCCCCAATTTTCCATGGTAAAGGAATGAATTGCTTCTTTCTTTTATCATGAAATAAATGTACCCAAAATATGTATTTTCTAGCAACCTCTATAAAAAATATTTTATCAAGAACATAGTACAGGAGATAAAGAGGCCTTTCATGAGAACAATAGATTCTAACAACACTATAGTGCTCCATACTTTCAATGCTCCCCTTTTAATACAGGAAGGTTGATGCGTCCAAGGATAGTCTAGATGTTTTTGGCCCAAATATAAGTTTCTTAAAAGTAGAGACAAGTGCATTATAAACTTCATAAAAATAGTGTGTAGCCTTTTGTTTCCATAAGGCTTGGTACCACATTGGTACTCGGTCGATTTTACATTCAACTCGTCTTCCCACACTCAAAACCTTAAACACATGATAGTAGGTGATAAAAAATATTAAATATGAGGACATATAAAATATCTTGTTTTTCTTGAAATTTGATAACTGCGAAGAGATTTCTCCATAATTGTTCTTCATCCAATCAAAGATAATTTAAAATATAAAGATCCAACCGATGAACAGTGAAATGTAAAATATAAAGATCCAACTGATGAATAGTTGTTGTAAAGTATTGACCTTCCACTCTAGGGAAAAGCCATGTTATCTCTCAATAAGGGTTTATTCAGTAAACTGACCTGAATATTGGATAGGTCTTCAAGCATCGTTCCAGAATCTTCAAGATATTGTTGTAAAAGTTCCAGTCCATTGTTTATTTCCTTCGGGAATATTATGGCTTCATCTCCTTTGAAAATGATTGTTGGATCGAGAAGTTTTAACAAATTTTTAAAGACTGATGGTGATATAGAAATAGGAGATTCTCCTTGGAGTTGGATTATCTTGTGATTTTGATCATATATGTCTACACACCGGGAAACTATTTGTCTAGAATCGAAAACTTCAGGTACACAACCTGCTAAGGAAATGCATAATGTCCAGACTTTGTTTTCATTTATTTTTGGCAACGGAAGTGATGAATAGTACCAGTATGATCTCGGCCACTAGAATATTTGTTCCTCCTTCCCAAACAAGTTCATAGTATCACCGCAAAATTGTTCTCTTCTTCTTGTTGTCATTTTTTATGAAGTTGACGAACTCTTGTACAATCACTTTGAGATGTTAATTTCAAAGTAAACTATTTTTTCGATAATGTGACTTGAATATCTTCTTTCGAAGGAAGGATTAATGTGAATTAAATTCGAGTTAATGGAGAAATGTCTCTAAAATTATTCCATTAATAACGGTGTTTCAATATTTTAATTAGTTGTTATCCTCTATAAAATTAACATTAAATATATCTTGGAGAAAGTGACAAGACAATACATGTATTATGGTGGAGGATCAGATGTACATGAAAATAGATATTAGAATCAAGACAAACTTGCGGGTCCACCAACCCACAGTGAAGACTCAAGAAATAGTTAATTATGGAGTTGCATTGGTCGAACATAAGGAGAAGAGGATTTCGAAAAGTTATGACCCTCGAACCTGCAATGAAATCGAAAATCAGCTAAGTGTTGAGTTATAAGAGATTATAAGAAAATTTCTTGAAAATGAATAATCGTCATAAGTAGGTTGGACGGACTTGTAGTCATGAAAATCAAGTGAATTAGGGAAGTGTCCATAACCACGGTGAAAATTCCAAAAACATTCTAAGTATGGTGCAATATGAGGGTCACGAAACATGGTGTTCATTTTGGTGAGAACAGAGTTTTGGATTTTAACAAGACAATATGCATGAACCCACGAGAAACAAAAAACTAACTAAGTGTTGGTGAAAATTGAATGCGGTGGAATATGACGGTGCACTTTGAGGAAGGCATAATTTATAAGAAGACTTATGAACCCACCCAAAGATGGAAAAATTTCTAAGTATAGAATCCCGATATATAAGAAAGATGTGTGACTTAGCATATTTTAGGATTAACACCTGTGTAGGGCCCCACGGTATTTTAGAACCAAATGTCGCTCAGAGTCTCTGATACCTAGCTTGGTGCGCAAGGTATGGAAAGTATTTATGAACTCTAGCATTGTTTGGTCCTTTTCTTGACAAAGTGTGGTCCATCTCATGTATCGGTCGTCATATTTTCCAACAAGGTAATATTGTTCCTTAATGGCATCCATAAAAGAGTCCCAAGTGGGCTTGGCCCCAAATATTCCAAACTCCTCTGTGGAGTTTTTCTCACAGTAATATTTTTATTGGGGTTCTCCTTGAGTTTTTCTCACATCAACTTCTATCGAAAATTTGTATTAGGGTTCTCCCATGTCGCATAGGCTCTCAGGAAAGTGACCAAGGGTGGTGTAAAAGAAAAAATTGTGTGGGGCAGATCACAATAGTAATATTTTGATGATATGAAACATCACTTATGCTCAACGCAGTGCTCTCCTTACCTAATCTGCAACAACCATTTGAGATTGAAATTGATGCTTTTGATTATGTTATTGGTGTCATCCTCACTCAACATAGTCATCTAGTGTCCTATCATAGTGAAACACTCTCATGTGATTTCCATAAGTACTCCACCTATGATAAAGAAATGTATTCCATCATACAAGCCTTCCATCAATGGAATCATTACATTCTAGAGAAGGAGACAGTCATCCATATGTATCACAGGCCTCTGCAATTCATGCATACACAAGGGAAATTGCAGAATGACCGCCATCAAAAGTGGTCCACATACTTGTAGCAGTTTCACCTCAACATTAAGTACAAGAAAGAGAGCACTAAAGTTCCTCCCAACACTCTGAATATTTTGTGTGATATATAGCAAGGCAAGGAAGATTTAGAGAATGTGATGAAAAAAGAAAAATGCAAAGGAGTTTCTAAAATATTTCACTTAGAAGTTTTCTTTTGTTGCAATGAAATAATTTGAATAGATGCAATATGTCACATGAGTGTAAACTTTTGGTTCATGAGACACATCACAAGGAAGGAAAATTTTGTTCCTTGCAATGCATCACAAGGAAATGAAAATTAGGATCAATGTGATATGTCGCGAGGGAATGTTTTGGCTCGTGCGGTGTGTCGTGACCAAAACTATTTGAGCTACGATATGCATTGTGTCATGAGGAAACATAGATTGGGTGCAATACAACGCAGGATAAGAAAATTTTTGTGAGATGCGAAAAGAGATTCTTGGATAAATTTTGGAGAAAAATTCAAGTACAAAATTGGCTCTCAAGCAAGGGAAAATATTAGTGCACATCTTAGAAGGCTAGTGAGTTATAAGGGAAAGAACCAAAGAAAAATTCATGAGAGGCTTCAAAGTAGAGAAAATATACACAACAAAGTTCATGAAGGCTTGGAAGTCTAAATGAGAAGGAGGGGCCCCATGCTATTTTGACTTCATCAAATGTTGAAAGTTAAAACAATATAGGGGGATTGTTTCTATATCAACAATTGGTGAAACATTGATAAAAACCGTGAATCTCAAAAAACAAAACTTAAGACAATTACTAGTTCTGTTAGAATATTTCACCTTGATGAATCATCGAGACTTGAGCTTGGAGGGTCCCACTGTACCCTATCTTTCATATTATCTAGATTAGTATTCATTTCCATCTTGGGAAGATCACTAGTTATGACTGTGAGGCAAGAGTGTGAATTTAATTTCCTGACTTAATTTTCCCTCAGATGTTGCTGCAGTATCACAAGGTAATTACATACAAGGAATACTAAAATGTTCAAGATGATTATTCCCATTCTTTGGTGTTTTTTTTCTACTAAGGAGAATCCATATCCATGATGGAGCCACCCCAATATCACACTCCTTGCTCCACTTCTAGTGGGAATCCATGGCCCCAACAAAGATACATGCATGTCCCACATGATATGAAATGTCTTTCCCAAACCTTTACCCTTGGCTCATTCAGTTTTAGTTTTTCTTTTATAGAGAGGTGGATGGGGGATCTCAATCATCCTTCAAAGGCATGTGAGATGATACATGTTAGTGAGAAATGTTTTAGATATGTCTTATTTATGATAAGCATCTTCCTTACATGAAATATCTTGGACACACCATCAGCTTCTGGGTAAGATGTCAATCATTATTATATGTGAGTCCAGCCTTGGACATAACCAACAATCTATCCAAAACTAGGCATAAGTTTCTCATAGATATCCATTGTCCAAGCATTGTTCCACCATTGAGTCAAAGTCTCAAGTACTAGACTAATATAATGAACAAATAATAAGAACCAATGTCTTAACTATTGGGTCGAGAGTGGATTTACATGGGATTTAAACTATTCTAACCAATTGTGTACCATGACATTGAAGCAAGTAAAGCATAACCAACATATCATTAATTTCTGAAAAGGATGCAACGAGACATTCTTGGAAGAGGAATTAGCAAAGAAAATCAATGAATTCAAAGAAAATGAAATGAAAATCGCAATTGCCTTTAGGGAAAGAAAGATTTCCAAAAAAATACTTGCATCCACATTCAAAAGCAAAGGTGAAATACATATCCAAAAAGAAAAATATAAATCTCAGCTTTAAACCAACACATAACTAAAAGACCAAAATTTCATAAACAATGAGTAAAAGATAGGTAGTAAGTGAGGAAATATTCTAAAAAATATAGTGTGAATGTTAGCATTGCATGTAGCTTAAAATCCATGCATCATAGTGCAACAAATATTCAAGCAGCCTCTTAGAAAAGACTGGTCTCTATGAAAAATTAGACATGCAAGAACTCATTTAAATGGGCTTCGGTGCTAGGTTGTTTGAGAATTAAATTTCACTTACGATTGCTCAAATATTTCCAACTAATCATGGTGTCTCTATGTTCCAAGAAATTTAGAGGATGAATAATGATTCATTTTCCCTTTCATCTACATATGTTCTCCATTATCCTTAGCCTTATGGAGTCTATGCTCATTGTCTGACGCCCCAATCATATGCAGTGGACATGGCCCCACAAACTATTTTGAAGCATAACATGATCACAACATCACCAGTTTGGGTGATCCAGGTGGATATCGGTGGCCACCCACCTTTTCCAAATGGCTCAAAAATGGCTTTCTGGCAATTTTGGCAATTTACTATTTTTAGCAGGTTTTAACTTTCGGGGCCATTTTGAGGGCCCAAATGAAGGTTTTTCGAGATAGAGGTTCTCAATGATAGCTGAAGGAATAATTGTTCCCCTAAAATGAATCTCCTCGACTATACCTTTCCAACGAGCTATCACACGCCTAAAACGGATATCGTATGCAAAAGTTACGACCCCGACAAGTTGATGTACTCACTTACCCAAACGGGGCCCACATGACTTTTGGCGCTTCATCTCCCAGGGTTAGGTTTTTGGATGTCTATGGTTTTTGGCATTCCTACTTATTGTAAAATGGCCTTCAAAGCCTCATTGTAATCATTTTCTTGCGAATGCGAGTAGCCATCACATCTCTTCTTAGAGATAAGCTGCCACCATTCTAGCAAGTCTTCCACTCTATATTTTTACAGTCTCTGTACATTTATTTCATTAATAGAAATCGTGTATTATTGTATATCTGTGTTTATGGTTTCATCTCCGATACATTTCTGTTATATTATTGAATATCTGCGATATCTCTGTGCATTTCTTTATTATATCTCTGATCTCATTTTGTGCCGAAAATAATCCGGATCATCAAGTCAAGCGTGTGATATCAACCAGAAATTTGTAGAATAAAACCATTCAAACCATAAGGCTATGCCTTCTATAGAATAAAACCATTCAAAGGTTCTTAATTGTGATATTCCAACCTACTATTTTCCGATTGTCAATGTTAAGGTGAATGATTGAAGCAAGGAAATATTCTCTTTAAATATTTTCAAAAGGATTATATGGCTCATTTATGAAATCAGAAGTAAACCAAAATCAAACCAAGATTCAAGTTAAAAAAGAAGAAGCAAAATACTTATTCAAAAGGAGAAAATTCCTATGTTAAAGAAACTAAAAGTAAAGTAATCTATTATGAAAAAAATATATAATCAAACATCTAATGGATTTTTATCAAAATAAACCAAAATATTATTATGAAAATTGGAATGAAAATAAAATCTATGCTACTTCTACCCTGATTACACTAGCTCAACAAATGTTATGTGAAGTCATAAAGTCAATGTAACCATTTAATTACCTCAGTATCTACCAGGGTATTATGGCATTGTGTAGGTGCATTCAACTGAGGTATCACATAATGTTTGATGGAAAGAATTAAAACATTATAAATTTGGTCCAAAACAACAATATTAGATACCTACTAATTTTAGGAAACCGTTGAACAAAAGACAACTCCAAGAAATATCCAATGACATCATAATCAATTGAGAAATGTTGGAGTATTGAAAAGGAATAAAAAGGTAAATGATGTACCTACTCTTGGAGATTACCTTGTGACTCTTAAACAAGTCTAGCTAATAATGCTACTTGGATGAACTTGCCATTTCCTTCATTATGAATGATGGGTTGTATGTCTAGTGTTGTCCCTCTACGGGGATCTGAACAATTCTCTCTGTACTTCATGCTCTCTCTTCTACCATAGACATATGTTCAAAGATATTAGTAGTTCCATATTGTACATAATCAATGAATGATATATTGATGCTCAAATTCATTTCCAAAAAAGAAACATAGTCATAAAAAACAAGGTTTTGTGGCCAATCTGTGTTTCATTATATTCTAGAAATTGAAAAGAGTTTTTGGAATTATGGACACTTGGTGAACTAGTAATATAAATTCATATTTGATCAATAAAGGTTTGGAAATATTCCTAATCTCCCTCACCACTCTGTTTGTATACCATCTAACCAAGAAGTCCTTCACTGGTTTGTATACAAACCAGTGAAGGACTCCTTGGTTAGATGGTATGTCACTTTTAGGGAACCTAAAGTAAATTTACATAATATTTTTAGATAAATCATCCAGGGGTTCATTTATATTCCTCCAAAACCCTTCAAGTTCACTATAGAGTTCTTCATAGTCGTAATTTGCTTGAGCTATGATATAGACTTCCAGGAATTGTCTCCAACTATGAATCAATTTCACTAGTAATTTCATATACAAAGCCTTAATTCATCCTTCCAATGTGAGGGTAAACAATTAGTATATATCATTGTCCCAAAAAAAATTAAGATTATGACATGCAACTTCAAATTCATTAGGATGCATGAATACAAAGACTTGTCATTCACCATCAAACTTAAAGTTCGACAAGAGATCAATTTTCTTTCTTGGGATGTCACCTGATGGTCTTTGAAGAGTCAAAGGGTGACCCCATACAAAAATATGGAGAGGAGCCATGAGATGGTTAACACATTTAATAAAAATCTATCCACATGGGTTGGCTTGTTATCAAGCCCTCCTTTCGCTAGTTTTGTTGACAAGTCAAAACGACATTGGCCAACATAAAGGGTTACCCCCATTGACAATTTCCAATTAGAACTCACACCATTTGGAAAAGGGATCCCATCCAAATTCTATCCCAATATCCATTAATGATTTTTGGGATTATCAATTGTAGCCCATTCCACTATTTATAGTTCTCTAAACTAAAGAATGAAATGAAACTAATCTAAAATGAAAATCCATGCATCTGAACATGACTAATATTAATTATAAAGCAAGCACGTAACCACACATAATCATGTCCATGACCCATGAATTAGTTCATTTGGAATAAAGATAAGAATATAAATAAATGACTACAAACCCAGAATAGTCCAACAATAAAACAACCATTTATAATCGTACACTCACATATTCAAACAAATATTTACAAAGAACAAAAGTAAGAATAAAACAATTATAGTTAAGAATATTCTATAGTGTGAGATGCATTCTTAAACAAATCCATTGCTAAGCAAAAGAAACAGAATAGTCCACAACAGATACACACAGGAATCATTTTTCTCGAGAAAATAGCTTGGCCAAAAATGGTTTCTCCTCATTCAAGTTCCAACAATGGTACATGAAAGCTCCAAGAACCAAAAGTCCCTTCTCCTTCGAGTTTCTAGTATTTATAATTGTTTACAAAATAAATGTCCCTCTCTTTGGTTTCCAAGTGGAAGCTTCAGTTTCAAATAAATATTCAAGTGGTAGTTTCAGTTATCTCCTTGGAAGTTGAACAATTTCTATAACTACTTTTGAGAGGTGGCGGTCTAGATTCACTTCGAGATGCCTTCCCTTTTTGTCTTATCCTCTTCATCCACTAATGACGATTAACAACTTTCTAACATTCATCATGGCAAGGTGGATATTTTAGAAGGTTCTTCAAAGTGCAGGAAGCTCCCATCATCTCTCAAAAAATTCTTGTATCGCATACCTTTTAACTTTTGGTTCGATATGCATTTCAAACTTTGTGTTTCGCATGGAAAATTGTTTTTTGGTGCGATTTGTCGTTTCCTTCTTACCTTTATGTGCAAAAGTAACATGTCGCACCCCTTTTGTATTTATGTGTGAAATGATTTTGGAACCTTTGTTGTGTATCTCATGAAACAAAAAGTATGTACGATGCGATAAAGAGTTGGTCGCAGAGGTGGAAAGTTTGAGAAAGTGTGGCATGTCGCAAGAAAGGAAACTTTGACATGATACAATATGTCGCATTCAAAGATGTTTGTTGAGGGATATGTCTCAAAAGTATAAACTTATCCCAAAAATAAAAAATTTGAGGGGATGCAACACGTCGTATGAAGAAAATATTTGGTGTTATATATCGCAAAGCAAAGAAATTTCGAAGAATGTGGTGAAAAAAGAAAAATGTGAAGGAGTGTGCAAAATATTTCACTTAGAAGTTTTACTTTTCCATGATGAAAGAAACTTCGAAGAAATGCAATATGTCACATGAGTGAAAATTTTTGGTCCTTGCAATGTATTGCAAGGAAATGAAAATTAGGAGCAATGTGATATGTCGCAAGGAGAATTTTTTTTGGCTCATGCAATAAGTCGCAACCAAAAATATTTGAGCTTCAATATGCACTATGCCGTGAGGAAAGACATATTAGTTGTGATATTGTGTAAGACAAACAAACTTATGTGAGATGCGGAAAGAGAGTTTTGGACAAATTTTGGAAAAAATTCGAAGTACAAAAATGGCTCTCAAGTAGGGGAAAATATTAATGCACATTTCAGGATCCTAGTGAGTTCTAAGGGAAAGAACCAAAGAAAATATCATGAGAGGCTTCAAAATAGAGAAAATCAATACACAACAAAGTTCATGAAGGCTTGGAAGTCTAAAAGAGGAGGGGCCCCATGCTATTTTGACTTCATCAAATGATGAAAGTTAAAATAGTATAGGGGGGTTGTTGCTAGCTCAACATACCCAAACATTAAAAATCCTAATATTTATTGAAGAATTAAAAACAAAAAATACAACAATACTTGACTTTCAAGAATGCCCTTCAAAATTTATAATTTCAATCTAAAATCTATATCTTTTGAAGCTAATTTGGTCTTTCGATGAAATGGCGCTCCTTTATGCAAAAAATTAAACATCAAAATTTGTATTTCTTCAACTATAGAATGTCAAAATACATTAAATAATAAAACATAGCTCTTAGTGTCATTTTTTTAGGCCAAATACAATGGTGTGTTATTAAACCAACAATAATAAGAAGTGTGACGTGCCAATGTAACACTTTGGTGGTATGCATGAATACAATCAATTTTCAGTGATTCAATAAAAGAATTGAGTTATATTGAGTTGTTGGTGTAGATTTCTATGTTTCCATATGTTGAGGCATATGTGATGAAATCTATTGAGGCACGTGAGATACTAGTGATAATTGTAATACATTGGAGGTTGTGGTTGGGATAGTGTATTGTTGCATAGATTATACTTGCACAACACAAATATTGGTTATCTTCATTGTGTGGTATCCCTTTGCAGAGTGATTCCAAGTTTGATGAAGAAACAAAAATCCTTGTGGTCTTTTTTTGGGTTGTGAGGGGCATAATGAGCTTTAATCGAAATCATATGCCACTTACCATCAATTGAACCATCATAATTTGGATCTCGATATTTGCAAATGTGTTGTGCACTATGTTATTGGTATTTTCTATAGAAGCATTAATTGTGATGATAATGACTAGGAAGGTGGTGACAGAGGAGGATGTCATTGTGAAGTCTAGGGAGGATAGATTGAGGTTTGTCCAAGAACACAAGATGTGATTCTTTTAGATTCGTTGTTGCGGATTCAAGCAATTTTTTGGATGTAAACATGGGAATTGATTCATTTTCTATAACAAGTTGTTTTCCTTCTATGTCTACTTCTTCAGAAGGGTCGTCTAGCCAATATGTGAATTGTGGTTCTTCAAGGTCGAGATGTAGACTCAAGGCTATGGATAGAGTGTCTAAAAAATCCTTCATTTTCCTCGTTTCTTATGCACCATATGTGTGATTCAATGGTTTGTAAATTTTGGGTTTGGATCTTATAGGTGATTTCCCTACACCATTGGCTAAAACCTTTGCACCATTATTACTCATAAATGGAAGAGATCCATAAAACACCATTGAAAATAATGTTTATTTTGCAATGAAGGTAGTGTTAGCATTGTTATGCTTGTGCTATAGACACATAGATATTTTATGAGGTATATAACAACAATAACATTTCCAAGTGAAAAAAACATGAGCTAAGTAATTGATCTCAAATAATTATGCTAACTAAAACAATAATATATTAGTCATCTAATGTGTTATTTGCATTAATTTTTGTAAACAAGAAACTACAACAAAATAATAATCCATTTAAAAATGCATGATAAAGATAAACATTCATAAATGCAAATAGATCATAAAAAAATGCACATGAAACATATTAGACTAACAAATCCAATCACAAAGGAACATCCATCACAAAGAATCATCATAGAATTATGTTAAACGTAGTTTACATTAATAACCATAATAACCATAAGCTTAGTCAATTTTATTGGCTTTCACATATACTCGGAAATAAATATATATATATATATATATATATATATATATATATATCCATGCCTAGCGCACAAATCCAATTCAATGTTTAAGAATGCATAAAAATTACCTAGAAAGTTGGCTACGATAATCAATACTAAGCATGTACTTAATCTTCAAAAGCCACTTAAAAAATATCCAAAGCAAATGGCACCATACAAATTGTGCATAGCAATACCTAATGGATCGATTTAATTTTTTCATGAATCTTTATAGTTAACATTGTCGTAATATACAACACCTACAATGCCAATATACTCGATGAAATTTGCGGATAGATACACCACTATGTCCATGAACTTTCACTAATTCCTCCTCAAACATACTAATTATTTCAACATTTCTTTCTTTTATCTTATTATAATTATTTCGTGAATCCCTTTTGATGCTAGTCATATGACTATTTGTGAAGTATTAAAAATAGATAAGTAGTGAGCTACTCAAAATCCATTATCCATTACACCAAGGATCAATATTAACAAAGGACTTATGCATGTTAAATCTTTATTGAAGTTGTTAACAAGTAATGTGATGAATATTGCATCACCTTGTATCATTATGATTGATTTATGACTATTTGTGAAGTATTAAAAATAGATAATATTAACAAAGGACTTATGCATGTTAAATCTTTATTGAAGTTGTTAACAAGTAATGTGATGAATATTGCATCACCTTGTATCATTATGATTGATTTATGACTATTTGTGAAGTATTAAAAATAGATAAGTAGTGAGCTACTCAAAATCCATTATCCATTACACCAAGGATCAATATTAACAAAGGACTTATGCATGTTAAATCTTTATTGAAGTTGTTAACAAGTAATGTGATGAATATTGCATCACCTTGTATCATTATGATTGATTGGGTGATTCAAAAGACAAAGCAATGTGAAAAAAATGGATAGTTTGGATGTATGCATGTCACGTGCAGTATAATAAGGAAGTGGATGTGCAAGTATTGTTGGATTACTGAGGGGTGGGGTGAATCAGTAATGAGTAATTATACCACTTATTAATCCTTTAAACCACAATGTATATTCAATTAACTTATTCAACCATGTTCATTTGTTTATCATCAATATATCATTGTATCATAAACATTAACATCCATCAATGCATAATAAACAATAAAAAACACATTCACACAATGCATAGTACACCAATATTTACATGGAAACTCAATGTGGGAGAAAACCACATAATGTTTTTCTTATATGTCAAGAATTACATTCAAGGAAGCACCAACTTCCAATTCTCCATCTCCAACTGGAAGGAGGCTCCAACCCCCTAGTTTCTCAGGATTCAACCTGAAGGAGGCTATAACCCCCTATGTTCTCCAGCTACAACCGAAAGGTGGCTACAACCGCCTAATTCTCAGGCTCCAATCTGAAGGAAGCTCCAATCCCTGATTCTTCGGCACCAATCAGAAGGAGGCTACAACCCCCTTTCCTTGCCCCGTCCAACTGCCTTGAAATATAAATGTCAAATAAATAATGAAACCACTACCACACTATCACTGTGAGATGTACCACTGTAAACATGTACCAATCTGCGCCAACAACCTGTAACCAACATGTGCCAATAGCCTGTAATCAATCATGTACCAAAAGTCATCATGTACCAACAAATACCAATAGGTACGCGACCTGTATATGTTGCAGCTCACGTATGTGTGTGACCTGTCTATATTGCAGTCTGCATATGTATGCGGCCTTTTTGTACTGTAGCATAAGTACACCTTCAGAAAGCTAAGCTTTTCACCTTTTCTGAAACTCAAACATTGTGTTGCCTCTATCACATCAACTTGTAACTTGTCATTGTGTCCATTCTGTAGTTGTTCCCTATGCATATATCATCATATATATCTCTTAACCAAGTGCATCTATGTCTCTATAGTTATGTGCTATACATGTGTATACAATCATGGTCAAGTGTAATAACTCTCACATGGACTAGACATCAAACCCTCACTGATATGCAACCTCAAACTTCACAAATAACTTCACAACCAAAATCCCTCAACCATGTACCACAAAAACCCTCAACCATGTGCCAAGAAATACAAGATATGTCTCAACACTAACAAGATGTACCAATGATAAATATCAGATATACCAACATTGTATTTTTGTAGATCTAACTTATACAATAAGTGTCATACAACCAATAGCCTCTCTAGGGAAAATCCTCAAACCCCCATAACCATATCTCATGTAGACAACAATATCCAACTACTCATAAAAATAAGACATACCTTTCGAACATGTAGATAGATCTGTTGTACCTGATCACTGTAGACCTTCATGGGAGCTTGCTTTCAGACTTTGAGACCCTGACACTCTCAACAACTCAAGCTTTCATTGTTTTTCCAACTTTGTGTGCTCTTCTTTAATGCCAGCCCGTGTGTGTATGCGACTTCTTCCACTACAACCGTGTACACCTCAAAAACTAGGGGTTTTTCAGTGTTTTTGCAACTCTGAAGCTTTCATCATCAACCCTTCTTGCTACCTCAGACTTGCGTAACTTCAGATGTATCAATGAGTATCTACAATAAACCTTACACAATAATAGATATTCAATGTGCCCAATAGGTGCTAATAGGAGACCCTTGCTCTCTTATTTATACTCTCCAAGTAGCTTCCTTTAGGGGTTACCTTCTAACCAACTTAACCCAACTTCCTTCTTTTAGGGTTAACCCACTTCTAACCACTTGTCCACGTGTAACCACTTTATCCACAAATAATAAACTCTCCACTTCTAGTTGCAACTAATTTATTTTTAATTATTTTCTTATTGCAACAACTTCACCCATAATTAACTCTTAGTTTCACCCACATTGACTAATAATCAACTTCTTCTAGGGGTTTCTAGAATAATTTTTCTTTGACCTTCTAAGGGCTTCTAGATAACTCATGAGGGTTCTCCAACTTCACAAGGTCATAACTCTCTAACCGTGAAGAGTTATGTGGCGTTCCACATATCACCGAAAATGGCATGACATGTATTATCCATCTAGAAAAGTCTCACCTACAAATACACTGATCTTCATACCTTTATACCTCAAACAATATTGAGTCCCTTAACCATATTGTTGGGGCTACCGGACATACTCAAGGGTTGATATCAATCTCTAAGGGTTGACATCAATCTACAAAACACTCTCCAAGGGTTGACATCAATGACAACCAACTATCCAATTGTTCATCAATCTAGACTAACTATCTAACAAGTATAATAGGTCGATTACATTTACATTTGCATGAAGCAAACAAAGTGGGAATTTCCTATAAAAAGGAAGGCAAAACGAAGGAGATGCAAAGAAACAAGGCTTGCAAGAGTTTTCATCTTACAAAATGTAAACAGATCAAACAACAATTAATCAAGCCTTGCAAGATGTGGAGCCATATGCAAGATTAATTCGACCACTTGTAGCAAGTTGGGAAGAATGAGTATAGAGTCTCACCAAATTCTTATAATAGCTCCTACAAAGCCTCATCGAGATGGAGACAAAGGAATCAATTTGAAATAATGTTCCTCGAGATGTGTAAATAAAAACATGTGAAATAATGTTCATAGCAATAGATACCAAAGAGGAGGAAGATAACTACAAGACCAAGATAGTAAATCACAAGAGGGAATCCATCACTGGAAGTTTGGAAAAATCTCTCCTCCTTGGTCTTAATACATGAGAATAGAATTTGCTTTTGTATAGTAAACCTTTGATATATTCATCTTTTTATAAAAGTTGGAATTACTAACTACATGTGAATAAGTATGTCAAGAAAAGTGGTAGTTTAGAAAAAAAAAACAAGTGCATTTTTGTAATTTAAAAAAAAGGTTTTAAAAACTAAGAAACATAACCATATGGTGAACACATCCCAATGTAACTATCTCGTATTAATATAAATGTTTTATCAGTTAAAAAACATAAATAGTTGTAGTATGTTTTCTTAAATCATCTTTGAGATAATCCCCACAAAGAGCCAAGGGAAAATATGTCATCACTAGAAGGATTTGTCAATAGTTAATTGTCCTTGTAATAAAATTAACTTAACTGCCATATGAAGAGGATGTGGTGAATAACAAGTATGAACATAAATTATTCAAAATAGACTTCATATATATTATGAAAATCATGTGATTTTAGGCATATACATTGGCCATCCATAGTGAAATATTACTACAACATTTTTTAAAATGTGTACAAGATCTAGAATAGATCCATCATTATAGATTTTGAATAAGGAAGTTGATCAAGTATATAAATTATATTCCTCATATTATATATTTCAATATAAAAAACATTCATCTTATTAGGCATCTTAATCTCTAGTTCTTTGGGTTTTTCAGTTGAGATACTTCCATAAGAAAAGTGCTCTCAATCTTTTTAATAGTTTCCTCATGTGCAATAATTAAAAAGAATATATTGTTTCAATGATGTTGTATAAATATTTTTTTGACAATCAAGGAACACCTAAAATGATGACAAGAATTTGATATGGATTTCACAACATTGAAGATACACAAATTAACCCTTTATACAAAATAAACCTCAAAAACAAAAACAAAAACATAAATGTAATACTTCTTAAAATTTAGCCATTCAAATATATATGTTAATTCAATTTTATAAATTCAAACAAAAATAATTAACAAAACCCCAAGTGTAGACAGTGATACATTATTGAATATTATAAATGACATAGGTCATGGTATATCGTACATCATCAACTCACTTATGTACAAGGGTTTGAAATTTAGAAAGTCTTTTACCAAATGAAATTGGTGAACGATAATTGGTGAGAGGTTAAATTGAAAAATACCATATCAACTCACTTATGTGAGTTTGGATACCTCTTGAAAATCCATTTGGATACCTTTTCAAAATCCATTGACTAATCATATAATTTTGAAATTATTTAATTATAAATAAAACGTTAAAGGTGAATAGAATTATGATTTAAATTTGTCAATTATTTAGATCATTTACATTTTGTTAGCAAATGTTTAAATAGGGGAAACATTTTTTTAACTTTTTTATGATTTAATACAAACAAAAGGCATATACAAGTCTATATGGTGTGATGCATAAGCCCATAGAAGACGTAGAAGCCACCTATCCAGAAATTGTTGTGATATAGAAGCCACAGGGACAAAGAGTTGAATTAGAAATCAACAACTTTTTTATAGGGTGAAAAAAATTGAAATGCCATATGGTCCAAGTCAATTTGTTGAATGTTTGTGACTATAATGGCTTTTTAAATACACTTCCACTTCTACAAGATCATATGACCCCTAGTTAGAAGATGTCCATCTTGCATAACTTGTTAGATGTGAATGATGTGGTTTTCGCTTATGTATTGTCTTGATCAATAATTTAAATATATGCGCTACAATATACTTGTGTGACTTACAGATTTTAGTAGAAATAAAATGAAACATTACAAAACCATGGGGAGCTTAATCCAAAATGTTGACCTTACTAGTAGGGTATCAATGCACAATTAAGTACTTGTCGGCAGACCTGGAGAGTTTCTAGCAATTCTTCTTTTGTCATTTAATAAACTCATAGAATTCATGTGAATTTTGTAACCAAAACAAAAATTAGGGCAAGGCCCAATCAACAACTCATAAATAAATCATACATATCTCATCAATGTTAACTCATTAAGAGAAAACATGTTACAAAATGAAATTTGTACCTAGGTGAAGAGGGTATCAATTTTCCTCACCACTCAAGTTTTATATATACACACACACCAAACTATTTTTAATATAAGAAAGACCCTTAAAATGACTCAAATCCTAAATTTTCAACTTAAATTTTATATATACACACGCACCAAACTATTTTTAATATAAGAATGGCCCTTAAAATGACTCAAATCTTAAATTTTCAACTTAAATAAGATAAAAATCCTAAAAAAAAATAATACAAGTTAATTTATTTAGAAAAATCAACTGTTAAAAATCAAAATTATAGTTTTTCAAGGATTAACACTCTTTATTTTATTTTTAATAAATTTAATAAATCTAACACATTCTAAAATGGTATAATTAAGAATATTTATTTAACTATCATAATATAATATAGTAAATATAATTTTTTTTTAAAATAAATATATTTATTTAATTGGGAAACATTAATATATCAACTTATAATTCAATTTTTATTTTCATTGATATGGTAAATATCATTTTTTTTTACAATAAATATATTTATTTAATTGGAAACATTAATATATTAACTTATAATTCAATTTTTATTTTCATTTATTTAATTTAATCAATCTTTAGACATTTTTAATCAATTATAATTAAAACTATATTATATTTTTAATTTATTATAATTAAATATATATATTAATAATCATAATATAATAATAGCATTACCCTAAAAAAAAATTATTTAATAGTAATTATCACAACAATAATAATCAATAATAATGTGATAATGATACTATTTCTAAATTATGATTGAGTGAAAATATTAACCATCATAATAAATAATAATGATAAGTTTAATGTGATAATGATACTATTTCTAAATTATGATTGAAAATATTAACCATCATAATAAGAATAATAAGAATAATAATAAGTTTTAGTCAGTTATAATGTAGCAATGATACAAATCTATATTAACAATCATAGAAAACATGTATTTAATAGGCATAATGTATAGCATTGTGTTCGTATAATAACTCAAATGAAAAGATACTCAAAAAAATATTAACTTAATTCAGTAATAATTTCTCTCTTTTCAACGGAGAAATACGAGTAGCTACGAAATTTAACAAGGAAGATATAAACTTCACTACATGAGCTTTCTTCAGAGTTACATTCACAGTGGAAAACCGTCCAGATGAAGGTATTATCGATTAAGAACTCTTAAATGAATGAACCGTTCAAATAATACGCAATGAGATGAGGGTTCAATACAACAGAACAATCATGGGGGAAATTCGAAAGCCTCGGATACAGGCTGACATGATAATGTTTGTGATATAATTATGCTACGTGTTCTCTACAATATTAGCATCTACTAAGTTTTGAAGTAGGTTCATGGACATTTAACAGTTCTAGCAAGCTTTGCATCAAAACGGTCTTCAAAGAATTGATCTGATCACTTTCCATCCTCGTTAAATTCATTATAATTACAATCATGAAGAAAGTCCTCCGGCTCATGAGCCTTGCTCAATGTTAGGCGGACGGTTATTTTCAAACTCGCAAGTTTTTAATTTTTAATACTCTCTCGCAACCAGATAACAATAAACTTTTTTTCTCTTTCACAAACATAGGCGGAAATTTGTGGACCAAATTGGGTCCATGCTGTTGGGGCTGATTTTACAGTTTTCATTAAATTAACTGCTAAAGAGAAGAATCACAAACATTAAGACAGGTTAATCAAAATGATTAAAAAATTTGCCACAACCCCATTCACACTGATATACAAGATTTCAGATTTCTCCCAAATTAATGAAGATCACTTCCATAGCCAACAAGACGAAATCATAAAGAATGAGACAACTTGGAAACTTTATTTGCATCTCATCTGCTATGAATTGCGCACACAGAGGAGTGCACAGACGGAGGTGATTCATTAGCTAAACTATCCTCTTGGGGACTTCCTCCCATAAATCAGCACCATCATAAACTCCTCTGCACTAGGGTTACCAGCACCTGAACTGAATTTAGACACAGCCCTTTCAGGATCCACGTCCTGCATAGAGGACAGCCGGTCTGATGAAGCAGCATATTGTATCCAGAACTCCACAAGACTGTACAGGGATAAGCTTGGAACAATAGGTTGCCCACAACAAGTTATTTCAACCTACAGAACAACACCCATGACAGTAGAAATTTTAATTAATGAGAAATAATAGGAAACAGACATTTTCATTTAAAATCTGATTATTACTAGGAAATAAATAGCAATAATTATTTAGATAAACAAGGCACGGACGAACCTGTTCTTAAATACCATTTACAGTTCTATACCAACGGAACCAAAAAGGAAGAATACAGTAACACATTTTCAAATCATTAGATAAAGCCTTCTCAGTTAATCTAAGTCTGCTGAACCTGCCTGGCATTTTACCCAAAGCAGCAAAACGCATTTGGGTTCCATAAGCTATAGCAATTAAGAAAACAATGAGAGTGTCATAACATCGGTTGCTCATGGTAGGTTGCTTTTAACATGTACTTGGCAATATAAACAAACCACACAAACTTGTTAAAGTTTCAGCTATTATTAGGTTACTTTCAATTTACTAGATAACAATAGCATAGATAGGATCACTGAGAGAAACACAATCACAAGAGTACACAAGCATTTATCCTGGGAAACCCTCAAGGGGAAGAAAACCCAGCAAAACTTCCTTAATATAGATAGCCAATCCAATGCCAAGACAATGAGCCAAACAACACAGAAATTTTTCTCCCAAGGATGCGCCTCTCTTTCTCTTCCTTCTTCCGGCAACTGGTAACTGCAGCTTCCTTCAATACTTGCGCACTAGATGAGTGAGTTGAGTGTGTGTCTAAATGAAGTGTTGGCCTCTCTTATTTATACAATTCTGGCACGTGTGGAAGTGTCTCTTCACTGGCAGGGCCGACTTCTTATTTAGCCTATTACAATTAGGGTTTGACCAATCCGCAGAAGGGGATTTCGTCAATTACAATGTCCGACATGATCAATCCACAAAAGGGGATTGATCTAATCAATAATAAATATATTTTATCTTTAGGGGATAAGAATATTCTTTGCAGTTACACAATATTGCATGATAACTGGATAACTGGCAACATCATCAACTGGATAACTGGAGGCATCCACTTGGTCATCTGGCATCATGATCACTGACTGACATATCTATAAATCATCGGAGGTTTTGTTCTCTTTATCTTCGCACAAAAGATACTCTTCTTTCTTTCGTCTTCACGCAGAAGATACTTCTTTCTTATCTTCACACAGAAGATATCTTATCTTCACATAGAAGATGTCTTATCTTCACACAGAAGATATTCTATGAGTTTTGCCTTTCCTTTTATGTTCTCCCTTCTCTTGTAGTCATATATCTCACCCATCCACTGGGCAGGACTACTACCATAGCTTCACTCCTATTCATCCCACATGAACTAGAGAAGCTAAGATGCTAGCCTGGGCAAGACTAGACTCTCTTTCCATGATCCACGCAGGATCACGACACAAACCTCAAGAGCCAACTAACCATTCCACATGGTCAAGGTTTGTGTTCCAGGCTACTCAATCCTT
>ML778218.1:211920-228717 GCA_009831015.1 Picea engelmannii
GAGTGAGCCTCTTTCCCCTAGGGTTTTGATTCTAGGGCCCTGCCTTTGCAGCACTTTAGAACCCTTCCCTCTTGTCTTTAAGTCTTCATCCTTTCAAAACCTTGTGCCCTTATCTTGTTTGACCCCATATACCCTAAGGCACTAATCTTTAGCCTCCAACGTTGAAGTCCTAGTGTCCAAAACAACTCTTAAAACTTTAAATTTTGAAACCCTAACTAACAAACTATCCTAATTAAGGCTGACGTCACAGTTGGTTATCTCATCTTGACATAGCAAATGTTGAATATAGGCAATTAGATGATGATTTAAAGCATTTATTGAGTAAAGTGTTGGTTGGATACATTGTTGGCTTGATCATCTTGATAGTTATTAATGAATTGATGCTTTTTCCATAGCTAATTGATAAAACGTTGACCTCATTGATATCTTTTTTTTTTTACATTGCTTATTAATTGATATCAGATAGTCATTGAACTACTAACCCATTGAGTTATAGCCTGCATATATACTGTATTATTGTTGTCTTGTCCCGGGCAGGTGTTTTCATTTGGGCATACACTTCTTTATTGTCTGATTAGCCGGACTGTCTGATCTTGGTGGTAACCTGTGAGGAGGAAACTTTAAACTTGACTTTATACCTTAGCCTCTTCAAAACCCCAGGTTGTCGGGGACGTCTCCCCTGGGTTAACCTCCCTAAACAGAAAGAACCTCCCCATTGAGGTGACATTGGGTGGGGAAGGTTCCTGTTACGCCAGTTTGGTCTCTGTCCTTTAGCCTTTGACCTAAACTACAAACTGTGCGATAACAAATCCTAAAGAATCCTCCTAAAATATTAAGGGATGATACAAGGGAAGATTCCTCCACTAGTAAACCTTCAAAGAATTTTGACAAGAGGGTTTGTTCAAGAATGATCCAAGAGGATGAAGAACCACCACTAGAGAAACAACATCAATCTAAAAATGCATTCATAAACATAACCATAAGATGAAAAGAAAACATTTACTCCAAACATCTTTCATCCATCAAAACCCTAATTTCCATTTCATCCAAGTAGTAGTAAAAGAGCCACAAACATAGCACCCAAAATCAGTCGCCCTAGTTAACCATCCATAGCATTCTTCATGAAAGAAAACAAGTAGAAGTAGACAAGAGTGATAAATCTCCACAAGTAGCAATGATTTACAAAATGAGAAATGATTCTCTATTTGTATGAGAGATTTAAGTGAAAAGTTGTCATGAAAGGGTGCAACTTTTCATCTCAAGAGCTGTCTCATCATCCAAAGGGTGTGACATCTCATCAAAAGGTGCCAAGAAGCCCTAAAACATCACATCAAGGTGCCCCATGCCTCTAAGGGGTGTGACATCTCATCAAAAAGTGCCATACCATCACCAAAAAGTCCCAAATGTCACACCAAGGTGCCCCAAACGTCACATCAAGGTGCCCCATCATCAAAAGGTGCAACGTCCCATCATCAAAGTTAAACATCCCAACATGAAAGGGTGCTATCACCCATGGAAAGGTGGCACATCATCTCTCCAAGTGCAACGTCGTCAAGCAAGGGTCCAATGTCCTCCATAGAAGGTGAACATCCCATCAAGCCATCATCATCATGCATGCAACATCCCATCACCAATGAACTCAAGGGTGTGTCCATGTGTGCTAGGGTGTCTCATGAATGGATTCATGTGATCAAAAGCCCCAACATCCTCCTAGGAGTGCCAAACCACCTTTCTCAAGTGGTGAGGACATCCTCCAAATGATCTAAGTGTCAATCAAGCATGTGGCTATGTGCAACCATCATCCGAGGAGGGGCTCATGTGGTCCAAATGCATCATCAAGATAGAAGACAGGGTATACAATCCAAACACAACATATAAAGTGAGTCATGTTAATACAAAATCCATTAGATAGATCTCACAGAATATCCTCTTCAAACTTCACACTAGCTTACAAAATTATACAATTTTCCAAGTCTAGGTATGGGAGGGTCATTATTACCTCTAATTAGGTGTGTCAGTACCCAAAGAAAGAAGTATGTCCCAAGGAACCCATCAAGGAGTATGCGAAATGGTAGTGGTATGGATTGGGGTTTACTTCATGGGGTGGATGTCATTGACATGCAAAGCCATGAATAATAGTCATCCTCATGAGCACCTTTGTAGAGAGAGTACTTAGGCAACAAGGTACCCTTTCCTTGACACTCTGTCTTTGCAAATCCTTTGTTTTCACTTTTCTTTATAGCTTCAACATTTTTTGGCTTTTGACATTTGATTTGCTAAGTCCTTTCATAAGAGATGCATTCATTGCATAGGACTTGGGGTGATGAACTCTTAGCGAGGGGGTAGAACTCATGCTTCTTTCTTTTCTTGGTTTTTTAATACTTTGTTTTTCTTGTTTGTTTCTTTGCCTCACATTTTGAATTAGGGCTTTTACTCTTTTTATATCATTTTTTTTATAAAGTTGCATCAACCTCGGGCTTTCAAGCCCCTTATTCTCATGGGATTATAAAGCACAAACCCTTTTGGGATAAATGTAATATCCAGCCCAAAAAAAAGGACAATGAATAGTGATAGATGGAATGTGTTATTCATGGTAAGGGATATGGAAATGTTACCCCCATTAAGGCCTCCCAGTAGTATAGTTTTTCCCAAGTATGACAACACTCGACTAGAAAATGTTAATGACCACCAAGGTGATACATGGAAAAAAACATAACCCCAAAGCATCACGATTCAATATCCAAATCAACCCATGATCACCATTTTCATGCATTAAGTATTAATGATATCACTCGATATGAAGTGTCAAAACAATGTACATGAGTATGTAATGCACCATCTCATATGAGTGAGATGAGCTAAGCATGTTATGGAAGGCATTTGCAGGCAACTATCTATGGAGAGTCTGAAACAATATCATAAGATCTTGTCTGGAATGTGGAACATGGAGAAAAAATTATCCTCCAGTTACCCCTAGAAGTGAGGGGATAACATGTCCCAATTGACGTCGAAGACTGCCTTTGGTACTGGAATTAAAACTCCATCAAATAAAAGATGAAGGTACTTTCCTAGAATTCTAGGGGAATGGGTAGCAAAACAAAGCAAGAAGCCATAAGAGATCTGATTCGTTCAAAACGCCAACCATAACTCTCTTCCAGGAAACAAAAATTGAACACATCGTCATAACGGAATTAAGAAGTAAGCATTGGAAGCAGTGTTGTCAAAGCACGGAGCAGAGCGGGAGCGTCATTTTCCAAAAAACCTCGAGAGTGAAGCATCTCAGGAGCATCGTTTAAGAAAAAAAACACTCGCATTCATATTGCATTTATATTTTTAAAAAAACACGCAAAATGCCAAATTAGTTGTAGAATATATGAAAACATGCATATATGTGCTACTTGTAGATGAATACTACATGATTATGAAGTTAGAAATACAATATATATATATATATATATATATATAAGAGGTCACAAGTTCAAATCCAGAGGGGGGTAGGGTATGTATACCTCAGTCAAATCATTGCGCGGAGGGGGTCCCTTGTCCCACAAACAAGGGGATATCATACACCAATTTGGTGTTTGGCTTGGTCGTGACCTCAAAATTAGATTATTATTATTATATATATTGCATTTATATTAATAAAAAGCATGCAGAATATATGAAAACTTGCCTATTTGTGCTACTTGTAGATGAATACTACATGATTATGAAGTCAGAAATGCCATCCATAGTACATTAATGATTATATTGAAACTTTGAAAGAAAGAATTATGAATAAACAAGCAAGAACATTTAAATGACCAACAATATTCCACCATCGCTTATATTGCGATCCACGTCATTAGTATCATCCTTCATCCTTTGCCTCTTGTCTAGCCTTTGCTTCTACCTTGATCCTCTAGGGACAACAGTCAACACCACCCAATTTTGATGAAACTACTAGCTATAAAATATGATAGAAAAAACTTAACATGCCTAATCAACGATTTTGGTTTGACTGAACGATACATCTTTGCTAAGGGCATGACAAGGGAGTTCAATAATCAACACCAGCAACATTGGGGTACATAAAGGGCTTGGTGCTCTTGATTAAATGCCAATCACATGTTGATGAATGCAGCTATGTGAGACATTCTCCAGCTTACAAACCTGTGAGGTGTGGATCATTGTAGCTATGTGAAGCCTCTCTCTCAGCTTACAAACCTGAGAAAAAACCCCTAAGAAGGGTTTGTGGGTTCCTGCCTGGGACAGAGCTAGGAACGTAGAGATGACCTCCTCCATGAAGAGAGTGAGAAGAACTCCAAATGATTATCCAGTAGGAAAAGCGTTCTGATGAGTTGGACATCCCTGTGGCTTAGCACAAGGTGAATGTGTGAAATCCCAAAAGTGTCGGGCACATCGTCCTGTGAACAGAAATGAAGATGATGTGATGGCCTCCTCTAAGCAACAAAGTTGACGAGAAAACTCCAGATGATTCTCCTCTGTGAGGCAGTGGGAATAGAGATCTGTAGAGTGGATGTGCCTGTGGATGAGCACAGGTGAACGTATGTAGATCTGGTTCTTCTGTGTAATGCAGTGAGCCAGAGCTATGACATCCCTATGGATGTGCCCCTAGTGGGTGTATCAGATCCTTTGTTATATGTTGTTCAAGAGTGAAACCTACCTGTAGCCCTAATTGTTATATAAAGGGTACAGGTCGACCCCACCTTAATATGATTAATAATAAATGCAAAAGATAATTAATATTGTTAATATTAATAATAATAATAAAAAAAAAAAAGTATAAAGTGACTTGGAGAGGTCGACCCTGTTGAGCCAATAGACACCTTTGTTGATTGGTCAAGTCTAATATAAGTAAGGCATGATTCCCCATTGTGGAATCATATCTTCCTTGTGTGTTTGGAAATTACAACAAATACATCTCTTGGTAAGAGGTGCACACCTCTCTTGGGCGCTAGTCTTCTAGGGCTTAAGCACCCTCTTGTACAAGTTGACCATCAAACCAGTTCAAGCCTTACTACATGACACTATCAGCTTGAGTGAGTTATGGCATAGAAGACTTGCTCACATTCATTATAGAGCTCTTCCAGCTCTAGGGAAAATGGTAACAGGTCTACCAAAGATCCAGATCCAACATAAAGGTGTTTGCAAAGGTTGTGCCCTTGGAAAAAATGTTAAAGGATCCTTTCCTAGCAGTGACAACAGATCCAAGGAAATCTTGGACTTGATACATTCAGATGTATGTGGGCCAATGACAGTTGCATCCTTAAATGGATACTTATAGTATGTACTCTTCATAGATGATCACTCCAGGAAAACTTGGATTTATTTTCTGAAGAACAAAGATGGAGTCCTTGCCAAATTTCAAGAATTCAAAGCTCAAGTTGAAAACCTGACCGGAAGAAAAATCAAAGTATTAAGATCAGACAATGGAGATGAATACACCTCAAAAGAATTTAACAGTTTTTGTATTGAAGCAAGAATCAAGAGGGAGTTCACAGTTCCTTACAACCCTCAACAAAATGGGGTTGCTGAAAGGAAAAACAAAACTATCATTGAGGCAACTAAAGCAATGATACATGATCATAGTCTACCTATGACTCTATGGGCATAAGCATGTATGACAACAGTAGATGTTCAAAACCGTAGTCCTCATCAGATCCTGAAGAATATTACTCCAGAAGAAGCTTTCACCAAAGTAAAACCTGAGATCAGACACTTCAGAATATTTGGATGTCCAGTGTACCTTCATGTACCTAAAGAAAAGAGATCCAAGCTAGAACCTTCAAGAAGAAAGGGTACATTTGTAGGATACAGTGAATCCTCAAAAGCATATCGAATCTACATCCCAAGTCAGAGACAAATTGAAGTAAGCAGAGATGTTATCTTTGAAGAAGAAGTAGCCTTCCAGAAATCCAGAGAGGCTCAGATGGAAATTGATAGCAAAATAGTACTTTCTCCCCCTTCAGCAATTCAGAGGGAGACAGATATCATTACAGATGAGTCAACAGCTCCAGTTGATCTAGTTGCTCCAACAGATTCTAATGCCCCAAGAAACCTACCCAAAAATGTCACATCTAGACATAAGAGACCTGCTTGGGCTTGTGAAACCTTAGAAGAAGCAGAAGGACATAAAGCTCCACAAGGAGCAATCAGAGAAAGCAAGAGAACAAAGAGATTCTAAAGCTACCTTTCAGCCATGTCCCACATTATTGATTTAGAGCCATCCTGTCATGGAAAAGCTACATGTGAACGAGTTTGGCAAGATGCCATGACTGAAGAATAACAATCTATATTAAAAAATGATGTATGGGATGTTGTTCCAAGACCAGAGGGAAAGTCTGTAGTGACTTCCAAATGGATTTACAAAATCAAACATGTTGTCGATGGAGGCATTGAAAAATACAAAGCAAGATTCGTGGCTAGAGGGTTTTCACAAATAGAGGGAGTTGACTATGACGAGACGTTTGCACCAGTAGCTAGATATACCTCCATCCGATCTATCATTGTGCTAGCTTCTTGCATGGGTTGGAAGCTACATCAGATGGATGTAAAGACAGTTTTTCTCAATGGCGAAATTGAGGAAGAAGTTTATATTGAGCAGCCAGAAGGTTTCGTTATGCACAATGAAAAATCTCATGTATGCAGGTTGAAGAAAGCCCTATATGGATTAAAACAAGCACCACGTGCTTGGTACAAGAAAATGGATGGATTTTTGATGAGTTTGGGGTTCAACAAAAGTATAGCTGACCCAAACTTGTCTTATCACATTGATGGCAATGAGTGTCTAATCTTAGTCCTATATGTGGATGACCTTTTCCTCACCGATTCAAAAAGACTCATTGCAGAATGCAAACAAGCCCTAATTGCCAAATTTGAAATGAAGGATTCCGGCCTAATGCATTATTTCTTGGGACTAGAAGTATAGCAAAAAAAGAAGAGATTTTCCTAAGTCAAGGAAAATATACTATGGAGATACTAAAGAAGTTCAAAATGACAGATTGCAAATCCATGCCTACTCCAATGGTAATGGATTTAAAGAAAATGAGTGACACTGATTCAGGAGACGTAGACTCACATTTATATCGACAGCTTGTTGGATCTTTGATGTATTTGGTTAACACCAGACCAAACATTTTCTATGCAGAAAATGTGCTTAGCCAGTTTATGAGCCAACCAAAACAAACACATTGGATAGCTGCAAAACACGTATTGAGATACTTACAAGGCACAATTGGTTATGGCCTGAGATATGCAGCCAATGTAGATTTAAGCTTGGAAGGTTATGCCGATGCAGATTGGGCAGGAAGTGCAGTAGACAGAAAGAGCACTTCAGGTTGTTGCTTCACCTTAGGATCAGCCATGGTTTCCTGGTGTAGCAGAAAACAAAGCTCTGTAGCCTTAAGTACAACAGAGGCAGAGTACATTGCACTAAGTGTGGCAGTTCGTGAAGCTATATGGATTCGCAAACTTTTGACAGACTTGTTCGATCATTAAATGAATCCGACGATTATTCATTGTGACAACCAGAGTTGTGTAAAGCTCTCTGAGAACCCAGTGTTTCATGACAAATCGAAACACATTGAAATCAAGTATCACTATATCAGAGACATGGTGCAGAGGAAGATTGTACACGTACAGTACCTATCTACTCATGAACAAATTGCAGATATCTTCACTAAATCACTTGCCAGGACAAAGTTCGAGTATTTCCGTGAGAGACTTGGCCTGATGGAAAATGCTTCCCTAGCTGAGAGGGAGTGTTGATGAATGCAATTATGTGAGACATTCTCCAACTTACAAACCTGTGAGGTGTGCATCATTCCAGCTATGTGAAGCCTTTCTCTCAGCTTACAAACCTAAGAGAAAGCCCCTAAGAAGGGTTTGTGGTTCCTTCCTGGGACAGAGCTAGGAACGTAGAGATGACCTCCTCCATGAAGAGAGTGAGAAGAACTCCAGATGATTATCCAGTAGGAAAAGCAATTTGATGAGTTGGACGTGCTTATGGCTGAGCACAAGGTGAACGTGTGAAATCCCAAAAGTGTTGGGCACATCGTCATGTGAACAGAAATGAAGATGATGTGATAGCCTCCTCTGAGCAGCAGAGTTGACGAGAAAACTCCAAATGATTCTCCTCTGTGAGGCAGTGGGAATAGAGATCTGTAGAGTGGACGTGTCTGTGGATGAGCACAGGTGACCGTATGTAGATCTGGTTCTTCTGTGTAATGCAGTGAGCCAAAGCTATGACATCCCTATGGATGTGCCCCTAGTGGGTGTATCAGATCCTTTGTTATATGTTGTTCAAGAGTCAGACCTGCCTATAACCCTAATTGTTATATAAAGGGTACAGGTCAGCCCCACCTTAATATGATTAATAATAAATGCAAAAGATAATTAATATTGTTAATATTAATTATAATAATAATAATAAATTATAAAGTGACTTAGAGAGATCGGCCCTGTTGAGCCAATAGACGCCTTTGTTGATTGGTCAAGTCTAATGTAAGTAAGGCATGATTCCCCATTGTGGAATCATATCTTCCTTATGTGTTTGGAAATTATAGCAAATACATCTCTTGGTAAAAGGTGCGCACCTCTCTTGGGTGCTAGTCTTCTAGGGCTTAAGCAGCCTCTTGTGTGCTAAGTCTTTCTTGATGGTGAAGGTCTTTCTCTTGAAGATAATAGCAAAGGATTTGGTTGGGTTTTCTTCCCTTGTTGAGAAGGGTTTCCCAGGATACTTCTTGTGTTCTTGTGCATGGTGTTTCTTCTTGTGATCTTGGTTGCTGCAACATTATTGTTTATGGTTAAGTGAAATGCAAAAATGGAATGAACTTCATGCTTAACCTAGCTTATGAAAAATCAACATCACACACCCTCATACGTGATAGAATCTAATGAAAATGTTGCAATCCTATCAATCCTAAAATCCTAACAATTGTTAAGTCTGTTGAATAGAATGGGATATGAAATACTACTTTCTCCATATCTTCCATTTTTATCCTTTTATTTTAAGAATTTAACATTACCATTAGGGAGCGCCCAAGGAGCATTCAGGGAGAGCCTTGGAAATGTGCTCCAAGGCTCCAGGAGCATCCCAGGGAGTGTGGCGCTCCCAAAAGGGTAGGGAGCGTCCGAGAATGACCCAGAGTGCGCTCCCGATTTTTGGGAACTTGTTCCCATGAGTGCTCCCTACATGCTCCCGCTTGGAGCACGCCTCCAAACTTCGGTGTGGAGAGGGGCGCTCCCTGGAACACTGACTGGAAGTATATTGAGCTAGTTCTCCACTAACAAGCCTCTCAACGATGGGTGTATACTGAGATAGTTCTCAAATCAACTAGTAAGCAGATTCATCTCTTTAATGTTTATGCCCTTGTGCACTAGAGGGAAAAACAAGAATTATGGACCTCTCTAAGATTCTTCCAATACTCCTTTCCAATATCCAATTGGGTCCTAGCGGGAGACCTCGATATGGTTCTCTCCTTAAGAGAGAAATGAGGAGGGACCTTTATCAAAGATCCACTCGGAGAATTGGTGGACGAATTGATTGTGGATTGGGATTTGTATGATCCAAATCCAAAAAAAGGGAAATATGCATGGACAAACAGAAGACTTGAGCCAACGCACAGCTGAAATATTGGTTTTCTTATCCATAGCTCTTATCTCTTAGATAGCCTTCATATCTCCTCTTCCATTCTCCACTCATTGGCATCCGATCATAAACATGTCCTACCGAATCCCAAGGTGGAGTAAACTATAGGCCAAATCCCTTTCAATTTAATCCTCTTTGGCTACAAGATCCCCAATCCATGAATGTTATAGTGTAAGTGTAGAGCCATCCAATCCAAGGACCCTTGTCATATGTTTGGGAATAAAAAATCAAAGCCACCATGAAGAAGTTGAAAGCTGGGGCCAAGAATTCCTTTGTCTCTCCTACCAAAGAGCCAAGATTTGCAACACCAATTGAGTACTCTCCAATCAACAATGGAATCACAAGAGATCACTCACTTGCTACACACAAAGGAAAGAGAATTAGCGAGAAAGTTGCATCACACATTTAGAGAGGAGGAAGAGCATTGGAGACTAGGTCAAGAACTTTGTGGTTGAAAGGAAAAGATAGAAACACTTCCTTCTTTCATAAACATGCTCATGCAATGTTACTGAGAAATCATGTCTAAGAAATAGTGCTAAAAACTAGGGAAAGGATCAACAAATTTGAGGATATATGCACTATACCTTTTGCGCATTTTAGTAGTCTATATATAAAGGAATCTCCAGCCACAAAAGAAGCCATATAAGATATGCTCCAAGTAATATCAACCCTAGTCACAACTAAGAACAATCAAGCTTTAGTTCGGAGAATAAAGGAGGGGGAAGTAATAAGAGCCATGTGGAGTTTAGATCCAAATAAGGCACGAGATCCTAATGGATTCACTATACACTTCTATCAACCCTGTTGGAATGTAATCAAACACGATCTCTGCGAAATGCCTAACAAAACCTGAAGAAAATCCAAATTGGGAGGGAGAGATAAATTCTTCCTTCCTGGCACTTATCTCTAAAGAAGGTAACCTCACTTCCTTTGCAAGGTTCCAACCAATCTCCTTGTCTAATGCTTCTTACAAAATCCTAACAAAAATCCTAGCAAACAAGTTGAGTCACATGTTCCCTAAACTTATATCAGAGAATTAAAAGGAATTTGTATAGCAGCACCAAATCATAGACAATATTTTCCTTCTCCAAGAGGTTATACAATCAAGTAGATCCAACACTGAGATGGTAGTAAACATCAATATGGCCAATCGCTTCAATAGAGTTCAACATTCATTCCTATATGAAGTTCTTCGGAAATTTGGATTTTCACTCTAGCTCAACTTTCAAAGCAAGCAAGGACTATGTCAGGGATACCCGCTCTCCCCTATGTTATATATCCTAATGGTCAAGTCTCTAGGAAGGAAGTTGAAACAGGAGAGAAAATTTGGAAACCTAACAAGCGATTAAAATCGTCAAAGGAGTCAAGGTGATAAACCACTCACAATTTGCTAACAATACACTCATGCTGCAAGGGTGCATTATTGGTTGTGTTCATCAAATCAAATATGTCAACCATCCCAATTTACCAAGGCTCAACTCGCTTGGCACCCATCAGCATTATGCTACAAATTGGGATAGAAATTGGAAATTTTCTATGGCAGGGAGGGAAGACTAATAGTAAAAAATATCAACTGCTCAACTAGACCACAATAAGAGCACCATTAGAAAGTGGATTGATGATCAAAGACCCTCTTTTGATGAATTTGGCCTTAGGACCTAAATTTTGTGGAGGCTAGTCTCAGGGAAGGAGTGGTGGAAGGACGTACTTCACAAGATGTACCTCAAGGAAGATTACAAAGTTTGGATGCTCCCCTTCCAAAAAGCAGTGGCTCCCATTATTCAAGCACATCTCTCATGGGTTCTTGGAAATGAGAAAATGATTCGGATATGGGAAGATAAACTCTAGGATTCCCTCCACTCTCCCAACATCCATCATTATCAGGCATCAAGGATTGGCTATGAGAACAAGGAATTCACACTCTTTTTTATTTATCAAGTTAGGAGCAACATGATAATGGATGGTAGACTGGATGGAAAACTCTCAACCCTCATGATGACCTTACGGATCAACTAGTATCTCTTTTCACTCACCTACGAGGATTAGCTCCTATGGGAAAAGCCATCCAGGACTCTCGCAAGTGGAGGACAAATGGAGATCCATATTTTGTTAAACAAGGATATTCCCTCAAGTTGGCATATCTTGATCTTCCCCCACATTTGGCAATTTGGAAACAAATATGGAGTGGTGATTACCTCCCAAAATTTTGGTTATTCTATTGGATCATGGCACAAGGGAAACCTCTAACGGATGAGAACATGAAGAAGCAAGGAGTTCAGTGTTACCAACATCGTGTCAGATAAAATATCGCCGAGGGCCCGAAAACGAAAATATCGGCAACATCGGGGAAAATATCCGAAAATGTCATAAGAACGAAAAAAATACAAAAATATTCATTTTTTTCACTTTTTTAAATATCTAAAACATCAACAGTATCAAATAAATGCATTTCCACATAAATATGAAAAGAGAATTGATATATAAGATGTCTAGTAAACTCGAATACATCACAGATCAAAATTGAATCATGTCCAGACTCTAAAGCCTGAAAATATCATCAAAAAATATAATAAATGTATCTCATCATCATGAATAATCTACAATGAAATCAAATAAATAAACTAATGATTCCCTCTACCCCTTTTACAAGTAAGTTGATGGCTCTAGAAATGGATTTTCCTTTAGAGGAAGAAGGCCTTGGGGCTGGCATTGGACTCTGATGTCTTGTAGAAGAAGTAGGAGCTAGACTTGTTAGAATATAATGGATGTGATCATTTTACCATCGACAATATCGCTATTGTCACCCAACCATAGGCCGAAGCCACCCTTCGAGCACCTTAACCTTGACAAAGAATCACTCCGGAAGCAAACCCTAGGCTAGATAGCCAAACAAGGGGTAGCGCACCTTTCCCCAAGGATAGCGCACCAACAAGAGCTGATCAAATAGTCCAAACCCTAACCAAGAGATAGTCCAAGACAAATGTGATCTGCTAGCTGCAGCAGCTGCAATGGCAGCGCTCCTCCAAACCTGCGCACAAAACTAGGCACTGTAGTGTGCACAAGTGTTGCTCTGCAATTCTAAGACTGCCTGCCAGAATGAAGACTGGCCTCATGTATTTATAGTAATTCTGGCTAACTGCCTGGGCCGACTTCTCATTCTCGGTATCTGTCTGTTCAGTATATATTATTTCTTCAGGCCGACTTCTTCTCTTGGAGGCTAATAACCTAATACAAGATATCTTCTTGAGCTGACATGTCTTCTAGGGTTATTAGCCAACTCATTAGGGTTTCTTCTTGCTTCCCGAAGTATTCTATTCTCGTCAGGTTTACACGTGGAGGTAAATACCTCCCGCAGCTACGATAATATCAACACTCCCTCTTAGCTAGGGAGGTATTACAGGTAATGGTCTTGAGCACAAAACATACCATTCACCCAGTAGCATCAACATAGTTGTATAGACTATCTCATGACTAGATCATGAGCACCATCATCACCATCAGTGTCACCAGCTGCATCATCTCTCGGAACCATACTCTATCTGAGTAATCAGACATGATGCTCACTCCACAGAGTGACACAAGAACCATTCTTCTAATCTAGAAGAATAAATGTTCTAAACCATTTTCTGTCTGGGAAATCTATGTTCATTGATCATCCATCTCGCTGATAATCATTTTCAACACTGTTGATAGTCCTCAAGTTAATTGGAACAATATCATTCAATAGAACACAACCGTGTCTATCCATAATAGTACACAACTACAATCTAGTGGCATACTACCACACCAAGTATCACACAGATACTTGATCAAACAATGGAACACATCCACCACAGTAGCATACATCTACTGTTTAGAAACATACGGTCTTCATAACAATCATCTGATATCAACCTGCACAGAAACAATGTTATGATATAAACTGAATCATCTCAGCCATTCTTCCACTCACATCTGTGAGATCTCGGAAGAGTATCTGCCCTCAAAAAGGTAAGACATCAATGATGAGCTATATGGACTATTCTTCTCAAGCAAGGAAGAATAATTGTCCTGATTTCTGAGCCTGGACCATTCCCCACCCTGGGCCATTCCTCCGACACTAAACAAAGTGTAACCTGGAGAGAATGAGTCTTCCCTAAGGAATGTTTGTCCCTGATTGCTGAACCTGGACCATTCCCCACCCTGGGCCATTCTTCCGGCACTAAAAAAAGTGCAGCCTGGAGAGAATGAATCCGCCCTAAGGAATGACTGTCTGGACCATTTCCCATGTTAACCACAAGAGGAAATGATTGTCCTGCACCAACCTCCAAAACGGATCATTCCTCATGTTAACCACAATGAGAAATCGTTGTCCGACGAGGCGGGCCAGTCTTCTTGAGTAACCCTCAAGAAGAGAGACTGCCCTAGACCACTTCCCATGTTAACAACAATGGGAAGTCGTTGTCTATGGTACATCAGCAATCTGGACCATTTTCCGAACTGAAAAATGTCTGTCTGTCAAAAATCTCAATCCACTTTCCGAACTGGAAAGAATCTGCTCATCCTGGACCATTTTTCGAACTGAAAAAATGATTGTCCATCAATCAATAATACATCAATGCTCCCTCCCAACCTAGGAGTCATCTCTTCCTTTTTCAATAAGGAAGTCGTCTCCACGAGATGCAGCTTGAGTACGCAAACTCTTTCATCTTGGACAGAAGCTTTACCAAAATGTTTGCTTATCTGCTCATCTTGTGGAGATATGTATTGGAGAACCACTTTCTCCTTTCTAGACTTCATCACGGATAATGTAATGCTTGATTTCAAATGTACTTTGGTCTAGAACATTGGTTTTCTCTGAAGGGTTCATGTAGCTATGATCAATAAAGTATATCATTGTTCGAAAACTGGAACATATCCATGTGGCACTTCTTCTGTCATCATGAGATCTGATCTTCTGAGTAATCATCTTGATACAATATCTCTATTATAGAAAATCTTCACCACGCTTCTGCTATGCACTGGAGGTTCTCCACCAAGTTATCTTCTTCCATCTGCATACAAGGGCCTCTTTCTGGTATGCTTCAAAGTCTTGAGGTTGTTCTTCATAAGCTTTTTGTTCAATTGCTCTGGAGAACAGTCTTTGCATTCATCTGATGTAGAATTCCAACCCATGGATATTGCAGATGATATAAAGACTCATGTAGAGGTATGTCTGGTTTACTGGAACAAGTAATCATCATAGTCTTCTCCCTCCATCTGGGAGAACCTCTAGTTCTGGATCTTGCAATGCTTGCATATATACACTGTTCTTCATCACAACTTTCAGTTCCTCTGCTTGATTGCTTTTATTAAGTTCATATCAGGTTGGTAATCTTGTGATTCTTAATACAGTGACTGGTTGTTCTGGCTTCTCTTTCTTTCTTGGAATCTTCATCTTCTTCCTAATGTTTTTCTTTAGCTCTTGGGTCCATGGAGTTTCTTATAGATTCCATGCCCTAAAGATTTCACTTCTTCCAGGAATACTTTAAGGCTTCTCTTCGAAGAAGGCTTCTTCTAAAGTTGAACTGAACAGGTACTGTCTTTCATGGCTGCTACCATGGATATATACTTCATCATCTTCAATGGATCATAGGATTAGCTCCCTCCTAATCCTTGCTTCATGTATGAGTGCATATAATCGGCTCCCTCTGTCTAACAGAGTACACGCTTTCGTCTGCATCCTTATTGTCTTCTGCAATATATAATCGGATCCCTCCATTTAACAGAGTTCACGCTTCCGTCTTATTGTCTTCTGCAAAACTCATAAGTCTTTCTCCAATTTCCTCTTGATTGTTGACTTCTTTCTGTCTTTGCTTCTTCTAAGTCTCTTCATGATTGATTCTGATTTCACTTGTCTTGTAATAGCTTCCACATGATTTGTTTGATGTATTTCATCCTTTCATGTGTATTATCCACTGTTGAATATGTCGGCGATATAACGGAAATGTCGGATGTGTCGCCGAAATTTTCCCTCTGCCAAAATTTTCATTTGAATATGTCGCGAAATTTCCGAAACTTTGAATGTGTCGCGACACATTCATTAACTCGCGACATTTTCTCAATATGTCGCGAGTCGATGGAATGTGTCGGTCTGCTCATTTTTTTTTGCAAATTTAAAGTGCGTGAGGGGTTTTAGAGGCCGCGGGTGGCTTTTTTTCTTCATTATTTCACTTGTGAAGTGTGAGAGAGCTAGAGAGGTGTTGCAAATTTAAAGTGCATGAGGGGTTTTAGAGGCCGCAGGTGGCTTTTTTTCTTCATTATTTCACTTGTGAAGTGTGAGAGAGCTAGAGAGGTGTGAGGAAAACCATTGTGCATCTATCCAAGGAGTAGAAAACCAAGGATCTTGCTTCCATTAGCGCCAACGGAGAGATCAAGATTTCCAGGTATGATCAAAAATGTTTTTTTTTTCATTTGTTTGAAGATTTGAACTTTCTTTTTTTTTATTTTAGAGTTAGGCTAGGGTTTGCATTGTGCAATGTGCCTCTTCTTATTGTTTTTGAATGGAAGATTCAATCATTTTAATTCATCTATCTCTTATTAATAATTATTTAACCTTTGCATTATGGTGTGTTTATTTTGGTTTTTTTTTTGTGCCATAGGTTTAATATTTTCATCTAAAGAAAATGCCGAAGGCATTGGATCCAATGTGGGTGTATGGTGAACCAGTGCAACTTCCCAATAGACAAGTATTGACATGCAATCTTTGCGGCAAAAAGATTTTTGCAGGAATTAGCCGCTTGAAATACCACCTTGCCAAAATCCCTGGGTTTGATGTGGATCCGTGTCCAAAAAGTACCCCGAAAATTGTGCATATTGCAAACCAATCACTCATTGATATGGCTAATAAGAAGGATGCGACCGAGGCTCGCAAAAAAGAACTTGCACGTTCCATTGCAAATAGATATAGTGGAACAAGTGCCTCTTAGGGGGGACCAGCAGTACCACAATGCCACTCCTCAGCCACAGGGCCCTCAACTTCTCCAACCCCCTCATCAACCTCATCTTACTTTGTGATGAGGTCAACACCTGGGGGGCAACCTTCTATTCGGTCATTGATTAAAATAAAAGAGACGGAGGAGGCCGACAAGCTTGTGGCCAAATGTTTTCTTTGGAGTGATATACCT
>ML778218.1:239922-259142 GCA_009831015.1 Picea engelmannii
GTTCAAGATGATATTGACGATACTGTCCTCCAGATGCCATTGATGATGCAGACCTCTCTCACCTGATGCTGATGAAGAATACCCTTCTTGTTAAGGGGGAGTGTTGAAATAATGTAACTGCGAAGAGCATTCTTATTATTATTTTGTTATTGGATTAAATCCCCATTGCGGATTAATCTTGTCATTATTATTGTTATTGTTATTGGATTAATCCCCATTGAGGATTAATCATGTCGGTAATTGTATAAGGACCAAATCCCCTTTTGCGGATTGGTCATCGGACAATTACAAAGTGCAGAATAAGAAGTCGGCCCCAGCAGTTATAATGGAAGACCCAGAATTAATTAAAGGTGGGTTTACCCACCTAGAGTGAGAGGTCGGCCCTGCCAGTTGTGACCTTTCACACGTACCAGTCTGGTATAAATAAGAGGCTAACGCCTCACTTCAAACACACAACTCACTTGCTCATTCTCTTATGAGGCAAGCTGCAATTACAAGTTGGAGAGAGGAGAAGAAGAGTGGCGCATCTCTTGGGGAGGACATTCTGTATTGGTTTGAGTTATCTCTTGAACATTGTATAAGTTATTTATGATAAGGAAGTTTTTGCTGGGTTTTCTTCCCCTAGAGGGTTTCCCAGGATAAATGTTGTGTCTCTTGTGAATGTGTATTTCTCAGTGATCTTGTTCTTATTATGCTCTTATCTAAAGAAATGCAAAGAACTATAATAATGGCATAAACATTAACAATATTTGGACAGATTTAAAATGTTTATCAATGGTTAATGAGGGGATTATTTTCCACCTAAGGGACCCACGACCCTCTTGGCCGCTTGGATGAGCCCGCAAACCAAAAAAAATCCATCGAAACGACTGCCATACAGGTCGAAACATTGTCGACCATACCATACAACATTTCTAAATCGAGGTATGATGTATGGTATGGGATTTGAAAATGTTGTACGGTATGGCCAACAGCATTTCCAAGGTGTTTTTTCCACATTTCGGCGTTTCATGGAGATTTCGGTACTGGTACAACACCTAGGGGGTTGTTTCTTGCAACTTAGGTCTTAATCCTCCCTTACATAAAGGAGAGTGTAACTTTTACTTTAAGAATTTAATATTACCATTAATTAGTAGATTACTAGCCTCTTTTTGTTTGCAAAATGACAAAAAAAGCTAAGTTTTCGGCTCTTGCTCTTTTGCTCTCCTAACCCCACTCTTTGTTTGCAAAATGACCCTTTAAAACCCAAAAATCGGCTTTTAATTCGTGAATTTCTGTGGCTCGGCGACATTTTCCATCAACTCGCAATATCATCAAGCTATTTTCGAAAATATTGCAATATTATCGTCAGAGGAATATATCGCGATACTATCGCCAGAGGAAAATATGATGATATTTTCGAGCAATAATATCGTCGACCCTCAAAACGGCGATAATATCGCGATGTCGACAGTATTATCGCGATGTTGGTAAAAGTGGACTTCATAGACCCTCTGGGTGCCCTTTTTATAGCGCAACAAAAGAGATAACCAATCTTCTCTTCTTGGAATGTGAATTCACCCACCAAGTATGGACAATCGCCTTCAAAGAGCTAGGCCATGCAATTCCAATGCCTTCGGATTGGCAGCAAATATTTTGACATGGAAAGCTTCGTAATAAGCAATTACTCAAAAAATTAGGGCTTGCTACGCCAAAATTCATTTCCATGAAATTATGGCTAGCCAAGAATCGAATCATTTTTCATCAAGAATCCATAATACCAAGGGAATAACAAGTCAAGCGCAAGGACTATTACATGAAACAATCTAATCCAATGGCATAGACAAATTCAATCCAACCAACGAAGAAGTTAAAGAAAAGGCTTGATTAAAAGCTTTTTTTTGAGACAGTCAAATGCACACCAAGCTCCAAATCAAGAAAGCAAATCAATCATACAAATGGAAACCAAGATTGGCGGATTGTGAGCTCCAACAATGGAGATTTGATAAAAAATTGTGTAATCTATTCTTTTTCGGTGCATCAAAATGTAATCCAAGGGTGGTAGGTGCAAGGAGATCATATATGATCCCTGTTAATTTTCTTATCCCGACCCTAGATAAATTATTTTCTATTGATTTCCTTGATGGATTAAATAATTACAACTCATTGAAGGGTAAAATCATGAATGTGGGTGTCTATTTTGCTTGTTTTTTGAGAAAAAAATTATATTTTCAAAAATTCTTCAACTTTCAGTAAAGAAAAGTATTTTTTTTATTTAGAATTTCACTTTACAGTAAAAAAAAAACTTGTCAAGAATTTTGTTATTTTCTATTGACTATTTTTCAAAAAACAATTATTGAGATCTGATATGTCAACTTAGCAATTGTTTGATACTATGTTCCTTAAAAAAGAAGGGAATGATAATGAGTTATGTTTTCCCCAACAATGTATCCATTATTAAATTTTTGTTTTTGACAAACAAAATATGTTGCAACAATCTACAGAGACTCTATTTTATGTTGACTATAGTTTTCAATCTAACGGATGAATATTATAATTTCTACAATTTTTTGAAGTTGACCAATCTGAAAAAGTTGAAGATCTTAAACACAATTTTTTCCCCGTCACGTAATTTTCTTAAATTTTACTTAAAAGTAAAATCTAAAAATACCCTTTTGAAGAGGATAGTCTAAAGCTTATTAATATAAATTTTTCATAATTTTCCACTGTGTATTTTTACAGATATGGATTTTTCATTTGACTAAATCATAATGCCACCTAAAAATATTATGCACTGATTTTTTTGAAAAAAATAATTAAAATTAGCTAAAAATAATGAAAATGAATATGAATTATATCAAATGAAAGTAGATCCAATTCTAAAAATGTTGGTATCAGTTCCGAAACTAAATTCATTGTATTTGCAGGAGTCCACTACCTCCAAAGTTGAAGTCAGTTGGAGAGAATTGGGAGTTTTCTGCAAACTATCCTTGTTATACCCATTTTGTGGGATAACAAAGGAGATGATGTCTCGAGGCCCTCAGGTTGCAGACATGGACTACCGAGAGACAATTTGACCAGCAGTGTCCACTTGCACAGATGGAGACTCACCTCACCACCACACTCCAGGGTGATCATGATGGTATTCACCACATCAACTGGCCTCCGGAAGACATTGGGTCTTGCTCCATGATGTACAAGTCAGGTATTATGGTGAGTGGCATTTCAATATTTGAGGCATTTGAGTTTGTTACATCTTGTTGACCACCTATTTCAACTAGGTGTCAACGTCATGTACCATGAAGATATGTACCTTGCGGTACAACATATTTTGAAGACTTATGGCTCAGCAAGGGAAATTTTTCCCCCAGCACGTCTTTCTATGTAATCAAAATGTCCACTCCCCTACGTGGAATAATAATGTAATAGGTCAACATGCATCAAATTTTAGTTAGTTGCCTAGGAGTTTACCATTAGGGAAGTCCTTTCATCGAGTGTTTTTTTTCCTCAGGTAATTAATCTTGCCTACCAGGCAATTTTAATTATCCTTGAATTTTTTCACTCACAAAATCCTCCAAAGTGGTGAAAGGAATTCTAATGATCGAGCCCAAGGGGTGACTAAGGTTTAGGACTGTTGTAAATGACCATGCTAGACATCTCCTAGAGTCTTGCGGGATTCCGTCAAGTTTTGATAGGTTTTTTGTAATTATTAAAATTTTCCATTAATTGGAAATTTTAATTATTTTTTATGTAAAATGTAAAAAATTGGTTCTCATGGATTTTGTATAGGGGTGTGGGTACTCAAATCAAATGGAAGATGACCCCCTACACCCTTGGACCAAGTTTCAACTCAATTGGTGTAATGTCCCCACTTTGGGACATCATTACATTGCAGAGGTTTATGATGACCAGAATAGCCAAATGGATGTTATAGTGAGTACAGGGATTATTGAGAGGCATTTTGGGGTCCAGCTTGCATCGCTCATCCCATTTCAACATTATGACCCATTCCGCATAGGTTGGCTTTGGTTTCGTTGCATTCTGACGATTTCCATGATTTTGAGTATTTTGAGCTATAAGTCAATTAAATTCACTGAAGAGGTCATTTTGGGCACATTACTTGGAGGAACCTCTCAGTGTAATAGTTCATTGGAATCGGGAGAAGCAACACTACAGGATGGGATGGCTAGAAGTGACTTTCAGTGGCCAGGGAAGCCACAAGGAGAGATAAGGAACTTTTAGTGGAGTATTTGGAGGACATTAGCTACAGGGCCTAATTGTTGAGGGTTTTCCTTGTTCCAGCAGGGCGTAGCAGCATCTAGCTTGGGGTTTGGCACTTCATACGGCCCAAATCTATTCTTGCATTGGTCTTCATTGAGTATTCATCCTTTGGAGGCTTGTAGTCTTCTATTGGAGCATTTTGTAGCAGCTTCTATTGTGTTTATGGGAGCCATCAGTTGAGCATTCCAGATCAGCCTCTTCATTGTAGAAGGTTCTTATTATTATGAATAAAGATCAGATCGGAATCATTGTTGGGTTGTCTATTGCATTGTTGGTCTTGCATATGGTTGAGGTATGCTTCGTTGCTTTATCTTCTTATCTGTTGTTGCAAACACACATATAAGTCATCAATATAACCCTAGCGCAACCTAAGAGACAATAATAAGCAAAGTGTTTGACGAAATGCCACAACCAGAAAAGTTTTAAAATACACCCAAACTGTGATGTTCCTGGCATAATGGCTTGGGAACATTACAATTGGACAAGTTTTGCTAAGTCATTGTCCATGAGGAGTCAAGAGTCAGTCAAAAGTCATCATTTAATTGGCTAAGGTAAAAAAGCCAAAAATTGTAAAAATGATTGAAGTCATGAGAGAAAGTGGGGAAATGAATCTTAATGTATTTCCTAAGTTGGAAAAGTGATCTTCCACTTAGAAGACCCCCCCTTGCTAAACCAACAACCAAAAGTGGTAACTCCCTTTTGAAAAGTGTGCCCCCCTTGCTCATCAACTTAAGCTAAAATAAAAAATTAAAGTGAAGAGGTGGGCAAAACCCTAAGTGCGCACCTCCTTGAGCCTAACTTCATATTTGGTGAAAGCTAAAGGTGCTTTCCCCCTTCCCCTCTCACCCCTCAAGCCCTAATTGATGTTAAAACCCTAAAAGTGCGCCCTCCTTGACTTTGTCGTTGGAAGATGATGCCTTAGATTGGTTCTTGGAACAGGATGATAATAAATTTAGCACCTTGGCTTAAATTCAAAAGAATTTCAATGAAATATGGGGTGATCAGAAAGAGGACCGTCATTTATTGGTTGCCGTTGGCACAAGTCAAAAGAAAGAAAATGAAACGATGGAAAAAAATCAATAAGAGATTTAATGACTTGGTTAAAACCCTTCACCAAACTATTAAGCCTCCTGATGCATCTATTTTAATTCATTATATGGAATCATTTGAGGGTGAAATCAGATATCAGTTAAGGGGCAAAGAACCAAAAACACTAAAGGATGCACAGAAGTATGCTATAAGGATAGATAAAAATATGCAACATGCTAGGAAGTCAAATATTCCTGGTTTCTCAAGGGGAACTTCTTCCAAAACAAATGACGAGAAGAAGAAGAAAGTTGAAAACCAAGAGTCTTCTAGTGATGGTATCAAGGAACTCACCCAAATAATTAAGCAAATGGAGATTAACCAGGCTAATCAAATGAGAGAACATGCTAGTCAGATGACAGCCATGCAAAATAGGTTGGTGGCCATGGAAAGGGTTCAAGCTAACAGATCCCATCACAAGCCAAATGATAAATGGCCAAAAAGACCCCCACCTCAAGAACAAAGGCCACCAAATCATTTTGAGTCTACTAACTTGGTGGATCACCAAGTTATCCCTTACTGTAGACCTTGTGGGGAATTTCACGAAGAGTTAAGTTGCCCAATCTTCCTTGAAATTTGTGTTGAAGAAGATTTTTCTCAATCAGAAAATGAACAAGTTAACATGTGTGGTCGAAAATACAATGTTGTCATGAATGAATGCATGGAATTAACAGAGCATGGTAGGGATGTAAACGGCATGAATGATTAAAAGTTTACAAGTACACTTGGCTGCATTTCCAGACATCATAATAGAATTGGACATAGTAGTGATTGATGTGCCTGATGCTTGGGGTATGTTGCTTTCAAGAAAAACAATTGCAGATTTGGGGGGCAATATACAAATGGACTGAACTTGTGCCACCATTCCACCTCCAGATGGGGCCATGTTTAAACTGAATAGAGAATTGGAAAGAAGGTATCATGTAGAAGACCCAAGGAATCCCATAAATGAATTAAAGTATAAAGAAGATGGTCTTGGAAATTATGTCGTATTAACTAACTCTTTAGGGCCCTTAGAAGAAGAGGTTAAAGAGGAAAGAGTTAATGAAGTATGGTAAATGCATTTTGATGGTGCATTTTCTAGATCTGGAAAAGGTGTTGGCATAGTCATTGAGTCTCCATCTGGTCAGGAATTTAAGTTTGCATATAGATTGGAGTTTCATGCTACTAATAATGTGTCTGAGTATGAGGCTTTGTTGCTTGGTCTACAGATTTGCAAGGACATGGGTGTCAAATGTTTGAACATAAAGGGAGATTCAGATTTGGTCATCCAACAATTTAAGAACAAATTTGCATGCAAAACTGAAAGGCTTAAAAGGTATAGGAATGAAATATGGGACTCCATGGAAAGCCTTGATGCCTCAAACCTTATTGTTGTTCCTAGAGATCAGAACGTTAAAGAAGATGAATTGTTTGTAGTTGCATCCACTCTTCAACTCCCCCAAGATTTGATGAAGTTCTTGAATCACATGCAAGATGATGATAAGCAAGTCATTAGGTTCTTGAATCACATGCAAGAATTTTTTGAATTCCATGTCGATAAAAAAGAAGAGGGATGTAATTATACAAAAAATGATTATAAGATTAACCCAGTCCCTAGAGGCCTTGTTTCACAAGAAAAATTATTTGACAAGCAAGATGGTCACAAACCAAAGAAGGAAACAGGAATAAAACCAAGTGATCACTTTGAGTTTAACATTGGAATTGATGAAAAGCCTAGAATGGTGAAGGTTCGAAAAAGCACACCTACAGAGGAAAGGAAAGAAATTATTAAATTGCTAAGAGAATATAGGGAAGTTTTCGCTTTCACCTAAGATGATCTTAAAGACTATAGGGAGGATGTAATACAGCATGTTATTCCTTTGAAGGAGAAATCGAAGTCCTTTAGACTAAAGTTGAGACAGATTAACCCCAAATAAGCTCCTTTGGTCCAAAAGGAGTTATAGAAAATGCTAGCAACCGAAATAATAGCCCAAACTAGACATTATTCCTGGTGTTCAAATTTGGTTGTGGCTAGAAAGAAGAATGGTAAAATCAGGCTATGTATAGATTTCAAAAACTTGAATATTGTGTGTACAAAAGATAACTATCCCCTCCCCAAGATGGAAACACTACTACAAAGGGTAATCGATTCTGGAATGATTTAAATGCTTGACAGGTTTTCAAGTTACAATCAGATCAAGGTCAAAGAAGAGGATAGGCATAAAACTATCTTCACTACTCCATGGGGTACCTTTAAATATCTAAGAATGCCTTTTGGCTTATCTAATGTTGGAGCTACTTTTCAAATAGCTATGGATTATGCCTTTAGAGGATTAATTGGAAAGATCATTGAAATCTATCAGGATGACTTGACGGTGTTTTCAAAAGATGGGAAGAGTCACATCGGCCATTTGAAAAAGGTTTTTGAAAGATGCAAGGAATTTGGGATTTCCTTGAATCCGACTAAATCATTTTTTCGGGTAACAGAAGGGAAAAATTTGGGCCACATAATCTCCAAAGATGGGGTCAAGATAGACCCGGAAAGAGTTGAAGCGATTGAAAGGGTCCCTTTGCCTATATCAAAGAAAGCTCTCCAATCCTTCCTAGGCCAAACAAATTTTGTTCACAGATTCATTCCTAATTATGCAGAAATAGTTAAGCCAATCTCTAAGTTGCTTAAGAAGGATGTTAAATTTGAATGGAATGATCAGAGCAAGAAAGCCTTCAAAGAAATCAAAACTTCCATATCTGAAGTCATGTTTTTGTAAGTCCGAATTATTCCAAATACTTTCAGATTTTCTCCTTTGCCTCTGAAGACACCATTGTTGGTGTTTTGCTTCAGAAAAATGAGCTAGGCCATGAGCAACCCATTGCTTACATGAGTAGGGCCTTGCAAAATGTAGAATTAAAATACCCCATGGTTGAAAAACAGGCATATGCTTTGATAAAGTACTTAAAACATTTCTGAATCTTCATTGGATACTCCAAAGTAATTGGATAGTCCGAAGGATTAGGTACAAGGGGAAGATAGATCGCTAAAATTCAAGACTATGACTAAGAAATCAAGCCCACTAAATTAATCAAGGGGCAAGGTCTAGCCAAAATGTTGACTGAAGGGAATGAAAAGGCTTTCGGTATGATTTGTCAGAATGATGTTCCAAAATATTCCCCAAACTTATTAAAGCTTGAACAAGATGAATGGTATGTAGATATAATTTTCTATCTTAAGAATCTCACATGTCCAGCCCATCTTGTGGGTCATAAGAAAAGAGCATGAAGGTTAAAATCATCCAAGTATGTCATCACTAAAGATGGACTAGGATTGAGAAATCTTGATGGGATAATCCTTAGGTGTGTTTATGAAGTTGAAGCCAAGAAACTAGTGGATGAATTTCATGCTGGATTTTGTGGTGGCCACTATGCAGCGAAAACAACAACTCATAAAATCCTTAGAGTCGGGTATTATTGGCCCACCATTTTCTCAAATGTCCATCCATTTGTAAGAAAATGTGAGCCTTGTCAGCTTTTCACATGAAAACAAAAGTTAGTTGCCCTCCCTTTACAACCAATAGTGGTTGAAGCATCTTTTCAGCAGTGGGGTTTGGACTTCATAGGAAAATTTAAGGATAATTCAAGTAATGGTTATCCATGGCTTTTAACAGCTACAGATTACTTCACTAAATGGGTTGAAGCCATCCCTACAAAATCAGCAACTAAAAAGGTTGTCATGGATTTTCATGAAGACAAGATAATAACTAGGTTTGGTGTGTCTTCAAAGATAGTAACAGATAATTCCAAAGCCTTTTGCTCAACAGAGATGTCCTCTTTTTGTTTCAAATATGGCATTATCTTATCACATGCATCAGATTCTTATCCCCGAGGAAATGGTCAAGCAGAATCAAGCAATAAAAAATTGATGACCATAGTCAAGAAAATTGTTGGGGAAAACAAGGGGTCTTGGGATAGTAAAATCAAATATGCATTATGGGCAGATAGAATAACCAAGAAGGTTGCAACAGGGAAAAGTCCATTTGAATTGATCTATGGTTTGGATGTTAGATTGCCAGTATATCTTAAGCTTATGGCATATGGTTTACTTCAGGATTTCTCTATAGAAAAAGATGTAGTTGACAACAGGATTAATCAGATGATTGAGTTAAATGAAAACAGAAGAAAGGCTAATGATAAGAATTGCAGAAATCAGGAAAAGGTTAAAAGGGCATTTGATAAATCAACAAGACGGAGGGATTTCATAATTGGGGATACAATGTTGTTATGGGATAAAGGCAAGGAGAAACCATGCAAACATGGGAAGTTTAAAAGTTTATGGTTGAGTCCATATGTGATCCGAGAAATAGCAGGTCCTAATTCTTTCTACCTTAGCCATTTGGATAGTGAGCCCATGAATATTCCAAGGAATGGGCAACAATTCAAGCTATTTTACAGATGATCAGCAACCTGGTGTCCAAAGGGGCACCCTTTGTAATGTATCTCTAACCTTTTTCCTTTGATTCTTTCAATTTTGTTATTTATTTCATTTATATGTATCATTCATTGTATAGTCATTTCATTTATATGATTATTGTCGATAGCATTTCATTTATGGGTTATTCTCTTACACATGTATTTATGTTGGATATTGGTGAGCACTTTGTTTTGTAAATTCTGAAGTTCTCGCATGCTCTCTTTCCATAAGATCAACAACACATCCCCATGTGGAGCCAAATGTTGACCACCTATTTCAACTAGGTGTCAACATCATGTACCATGAACCTATGTACCTTGCGGTACAACATATTTTGAAGACTTATGGCTCAGCAAAGCAAATTTCTCCCCCAGCATGTCTTTCTATGTAATCAGAATGTTTGCTCCCCTACGTGGGATAATAATATAATAGGTCAGCATGAGTCAAATTTTAGTTAGTTGCATAGGAATTTATCATTAGGGAAGTCCTTTCATCGAGTGTTTTTTTTTCTCTAGTAATTAATCTTGACTACCAGGCAATTTTAATTATCCTTGAGTTTTTCACTCACAAAATCCTCCAATGTGATGAAAGTCATTCTAATGATCGAGTCCAAAGGGTGACTAAGGTTTAGGAATGTTGTAAATGACCATGCTAGACATCTCCTAGAGTCTTGCGGGATTCTGTTAAGTAGTGATAGGTTTTTTTTAATTATTAAATTTTTCCATTAATTGGAAATTTTAATTATTTTTGATGTAAAATGTAAAAATTTGGTCCTCATGGATTTTGTATAGTGGTGTGGGTACTCAAATCAAATGACAGATGACTCCCTACACCCTTGGACCAAGTTTCAGCTCAATTGGACAAGTTTTGCTAGGTCATTTTCCATGAGGAGTCAAAGTCAGTCAAAAGTCGACATTTAATTGGCTAAGGTTAAAAAGCCAAAAATTGTAAAAATAATTAAACTCATCAGAGAAAGTGGAGAAATGATTCCTAATGTATTCCTAAGTTGGAAAAGTGATTTTCCACTTAGAAGACCCCCCGTTGCTAAGCCAACAACCAAAAGTGGTAACTCCCTAGTGAAAAGTGTGCCCCCCTTGCTTGTTGTTTTTTGCAGGTTTTTGCAAGTTCAAAGAGGATTTCTGCATATTTTTGGCCCTTAAAGACTCAAGGAAGCATCCAAGAGTTTGGGTGCCAAACCCTCTTTTTTATTCTCACTTTCTAAGCATTATAAGCAGCCCAAGAGAGTCTCTTCAGCTTGCATTCTATCTACTTTAAATTTTTCTGTAAAGTGTAAATAAGTTTGTGTTTTGCCCACACCTTGCATAGTGATTGGCTTTGTCATCCATGCAATATCGTGAAGGCTAGATTTAGATTTAATTTTCTGCATTTCTTTTATTTACCCACCTTGGCCAAAACTGGTAGGCTTGTCCTCCATCTTGTGCCATAGTTGTGAGGTTATTCTTTTATTTGCAAGTCATTTAATTTATTCAATTTCGCCCACACCTTGCATAGTGATTGGCTTTTCCATCCATGCAATATCGTGAAGGCTAGTTTAACTTGTTGCAAAGTAATCAAATTTGTGCCCCGCCTTTGCCCCGTATTCCCTCCCCTTACCACTTTGTGGATCTTGGGTAACTAAGAAAGGGTAAAGGATTGAGAGGCTAGATTAATTATGCACCTGATTTATTATTGCTTCCGCCACTAAAAAGGGTGACTTGGAAGGCTACTAGGGGTTGAAGTTGAGGACGGTTTCACGGCACTACGTGTCCTCCTTGTTGAGCGCCTAAGCATTCTGGATTTGACTTGTGGAGATAGGGAGGAACATTGTTTTTGAGCACCCAACACTTCCTTTTGGTTGAAGGGATAAGAATTAGGTGTAGTCATATAGTGTAGGCTTGTATCTTTCACACTTAATTTCCCCCTAAATTCAAGAGAGACATAAAAATTTGCTAAAATCAACCTACACACTCTTTCACAATATTTACTTTTCAAGCAAGTTACTTTCAAGCAATTTCTTTCTTGTGAATACTTATCTCAAAGCATTCTTTAATTCTAGCATTCTTTATTTATTTGAACATAGTTGGTCTAAGTGTAAAGTTACTTTTCATACTTATTGTGGATATCTCATAACATTGTTTCATTCTTGTATAATTATATTTTTGTTGTATATCTCATTCACTTAATTTTGATTAATCTTTAGGCACTGGTCTGATTATTGATTTATAACTAAAGGGTTTGCTTGTCATTGAAGAAACTGCATTCTTGCATTTGTTGCCCGTCATTGGGTTGGGTTTCTTAATCAACAACTAAGTTAACTCCTAGAACTTAAATAAACTTTCACATAGTTTAATAGGGTCTACCCCCCCTTGGTTTCCCTAGGAGTGAGCCTAAACGGAAGAGGTCTAGATCGAGGTGACAGTGGGTCTGGACCTAGGTTTGTGCCTCCAAGGACACACCAAGTGGGTTAGAGACTTCTCCACGTTAGTAGGTGTGTATTAGGACATCAACACATATATTACTTCTTTTGATTATGTGACATTTGCTTGGACATTATGCTGTTTGCCCTGTTTCACCTTGGTGGTTGACATTGCGCCCTAGTAAGTGGGTCGCCCTTAGGGTTAGGGCTGCTACTGGGAGGTCCTCTTAACGAGTCATCGTGCCATTCTCGACCATTCTTGTCACTTTCCACGCTTCATCCCCTCATTTCCTTACCTTTTGGGATTTTTGGGTGTCCTGACCCAAGAAGGGGTTGTCCCTCATTTCATGGGAAGAAGGGGTTGGAGGCCCAAAGGCTTGTAGATGGAAAAAGATAAAATCCAAACCATTAACCTTCAAGATGCTCGCCCAAGGATCCCGAGGACAATGAATCGTCTCTCATAAAAATTGATGGGATCCATGAAAGAATAACTAATAACAAATGTCAACCAGAGAGGGGCATGTGTGGGCAATGTTTTTAATGCTTAGGTAGAAGCCCCATACATGTTTCCAGCTTGGGAAAGCATGATGTGACCAGGGTAGAGTCAAGGTGGGCACAGTTTTTATTGCTTAGGTAGAAGCCCCACCTTGACTTCAACCTGGAAACGTCCTAAAAATAAATTAAAGGCAATAAATGGGCTTGGAAAAAGGATGCATTGGAAACGAAGGTGCAGCACACCCTCTACAAAGGCACCCATAAGTGAGACACTACAACCCCTTGTATGTTACAAACCCCATGCCCAAAAGTCTTCCCCTCATCCATAACACTTAAGGGAAGATTCACCCAATAGGTCGTTTTGTCAAACCTCCCATACTCAAACTTGGTAAATTGCATAGGGTCTTTGAGCATTAGTTTAATTTGATGAGGTGGTTTGGATGTACTTGCTTAGATGGCTCTTTTATTGATTTCATTTACTTATGATGATGCTTTGACTTGAGATCCTTGGAGAGCATATCCATTTGTCTTTGCAGGACCCAGCTGGTGGACAGTTTTGGAGGAACAAGCCTAGCTTGGGCTTCCATGGGGCTTCAATCACACAGGTTGGATGCCAAGGGCCCACATTTCGAATGACGAAGGCGTGCCTTTGGAGGCCTAGAAGACATCATGGTTGACCTCACCTAGCCCCCATCACCCAAACGACTTGCCTAGAAGGGGAAACACGTCACTCTTTGGAGCTTGACATCACCTAGGGCTAGGGCTTGGTGGTGATGGAGTTATTACTCATTGACACTTGGCAATATTTGACCGGAGGAGGCATGAAGAGATCTTGGCGCATGAAGAGGAGGCTTTAGAAGCCCCAACAACCTCCACCTTTCTCTCCAACGACTTGGAAAAGTGTCAAAACGTCTCCCTAGAGGGGTGATGTCTTACTTAGGTTTTTTCTTTCATGTGCAAAGTAAAAATTAAATATTATTATTTGTGTAAAGGGGCAAAATAAGGGTCGTTGCCCCCTTATTTTTTGTTTACCCTAATTTATGTGGACAAACTATGTTTTAGACATTTTGTATAAATACAGATCATTTGAATCTCATTTCATAACATAACTCTCCCAATGTGAGAAGCACTTCGCTGAAATTTTCGCTATGCTTGAGGATTTATGGTGTTTATCTCTTGAGCAAATTCTTTTTGGTGTTTTCTCTGGGTGATTGGATGAGATAAGGTGGTGCGCACTTCTTGGAGGCTTGCTCTCTTGCTATTGGATGGTAAATTGCTTAGTGAACTAGGGTTTGATCTCTCTCTTTCTTGGAATTGGTAAGGAAAAATCTGCATTGTTAGTTATTTCTTGCTCTTTCTTGGTTATTGTCAGTTTAAACCCTAGGAAGAGTATGTTGAATACACCCTCCACTAAGCTTCATTTAATTTGCTAAGTTTACAAGTCATTTTTGCAAGGGTTCCTAGGAGGAATACGAGTGTGTATACCCTCCTAGACTTTGTCCTAGTTGGATTAGCATACCCTAGGGAGCAAGAGTATTTACACCCCTAGGGATCATGTTAATCCAACTTATGTTTAAAGACTCCATTCACCCAAATATTAAAGGAACTAATCTGATTTTTGCAATGGAGATATAAATACTTGTCTCGATAAATGTAAAACTTCACTCTTTTAAGATTGTCTAACTTGGAAACAATTCTATGCTTTATGTGCTTGATTGAGCCACTAGGGCATCTCAATTTGCTTAGTACATCTTGTTGTTGTTATAACTTGTTATCTATAGCCATTAGGGCTGCATAAAACCTAATACAATTTCACTAATAACTATCTACTCAACCGTCGAAAGTTGCTAAGAGTTTGCCACATTAATCTACTAAGGCTAGCGCACTTTTTGGGTGGATTATTGGCAAGTTTTGACAGCTGATTTCTTTGCTGTAATAACTTGTTTGTTACAGCCATAAGGCTGATAATTACTTCTGCATAACTTGTTTGTTACAGCCATAAGGAATGAAAAGGCTTTCAGTATGATTTGTCAGAATGATGTTCCAAAATATTCCCCAAACTTATTAAAGCTTGAACAGGATGAATGGTATGTAGATATAATTTTCTATCTTAAGAATCTCACTTGTCCAGCCCATCTTGTGGGTCATAAGAAAAGAGCCTTGAGGTTAAAATCATCCAAGTATGTCATCAGTAAAGATGGACTAGGATGGAGAAATCTTGATGGGATAATCCTTTGGTGTGTTGATGAAGGTAAAGACTATGCATTTAAAATGTGGGAGTCTTTATGCAATCTTTACCAGAGTCCAAACCAGAACCGGAAGATGATTCTGCGGGACAAGTTCAGGAGCATTCAGATGCTTGATTCCGAGTCAGTTACATCATTCCTTGGCATTTTATTATTTACACTGATTTGAGACGAGTTGGTCGTTGTCGGGGAGATTGTAGATCCTAACTTCTTGGTGAGGACAGCTTTGAACAGCTTTACCAAACCTTGGGGTTCATTTGTACGAGGCATTGTAGCCTGAGAGGTCATGCCTACCTGGGAGAGACTTTGGGACGACTTCGTACAGGAGGAGCTAGATGCAACTCAAGATCTTCAGAGGGTGATGAGGACCTTTCTCTGTGGACTAAGGGCAAGAAGAAAACCAGCAGGGGTGCTAGACAGGGTCCCAAGGGAGGGGCCAAACCACAACAGAGTGGCGGTGGGAAAGAGAGAGACATGATCACAGTGAGATGCTTTGCTTGTGGAGAGATGAGTCACTATGCAGGACAGTGTCACAAGAAGAAGAAGAAGAAGAAGAAGCAGGATGGTAGTGCAGCAACAGCAGAGGAGGAGGAGTTTGATGCTCAGTTTGCAAAAGAGTGTGCATTCGTCAGTTGTTGTTCGTCAGTATATACACCATCCAGTGGCAGGTGGGGAGACAGAGTTGAGGAGGACCTATTGACTCAGAGTATTGATTCTGAGGGAGCTCAAACTCAATTTTTGAGGAGATCATCTTCAGGGGTGACTGGTCCACACGAGACAGCTTCATTTTCATAGTTACCGAGACGGAGGGTTAGTGCAGGGGATTCAGAGCATCAAATATTGATGAGGTGGAGGAGCAATGCACCACAAAGGCTTGAGCCTCAATTGGATATGGAGACGAGCAGATCAGGTTTAGGTTCCACTTTAGGTGGAAGTCACTTGGTGAGAGGCCAAGTTGAGGATCTTGGTGAGATGCCAAGAAGGGAGACTCTTGGTGAGATACCAAGGGAGACTCTTGGTGAGATGCCAAGAGTAGTGACCGTTGGTGAGATGCCATGAGGTAGAAATCCTTGGTGGGAGACCAAGGTTGAGATATTTGGTGTGATGCCAAGATCTAGTTGATCTTGGATAGGTGGAGATGCACTTCCATCTATTGATCAAGTAGGTTGAGCAGATCTGTGTCAGAGACCACTTTTGATGATCAAGGTACAGCCATACTCACCGAGTATTTTCCAGTAGGAAACCATGTCCACTATAAGGATGAGATTGGGGGTGAATGGTACTTTCCTTGGTAAGAGGGAGTGTTGAGATTTGGGTACCTTGGAAAGTTGTCCCTTTGTGGTTGTGGGTCTCTAACCACAAGAGAGAAATATTTGACCCATTGTGCCTTATACTTTTTGTCTAATTTCACTTTGACATTTTCCTAAGTCAAAAGGGTGAAATTTGTCACTTGAGTGAAAAGTGACTATTAATTCACTTTGTGGGTGAGTTGGGGTACATAAAGTGAACTATGGGAACGTAACCCAAAGTGGATTTTGAGTTGAAATTATTTTGGAGAGATCTCAACCATTGATTAGGGATGGCTTGGGATGATCTTAGCCATCCACTTTTTAGGTTTCCTTATGATTCCATAAGAAGAGCGCATAGGGCATTTGGAGGCTCATTCACTTGTATGTTCACCAAGAGAGTTTGGAGAAGGGAAAGAGGATGAGAATGGAAGCATTGGGAGAGGAGAGTTTGGGCACCATCTTTCATGGAGGGCTCATGGAGGCTTAGGTCCTCATTATTTGTTGGTATTGGTTATGAAGTCCAATGAGGTTGGAACCACTCTCAAACATCCTGAACCAATTAATGGTAATGTTAAAAATTTTACTTTAAGAATTTCGCATTACCATTAAGAATTTAACATTACCATTAATTACTAGGGTGGGTGAAATGGAGGGGGTGGGGACCTCTTTAAATAGCACTAGTAAGGCAAACTAACTCTCAGTTGCACACCAAAACACCTCATTCCCCCTTGGAAGCGCGTGGGCCTTCCTCAGAAGCGCATATGAAGCCCCCTCTGAACCGCGCCTCAAATATTTGGAAGCGCGCTTCAGAAATTTGGAAACGTGCTTCCAAATTTCTGAAGCACACTTTGGACCGGGCGCTTCAGAAATTTGGAAACGTGCTTCCAAATTTCTGAAGCACACTTTGGACCGGGCGCTTCAGAAATGGCAGGAAGCGTGCCAAAATCCCCCGAAGCGCGCTTCAGCCAGCACTTCCTGGATGCACCTGCTCGGATCGAGCTTCGGGGTTTTGAAGCAGGGGGGGGAAGCTTCCTGCAACACTGTGCTATTGTGAAAAAAAAAAATCAGTTTAGGGAAATCAAAACAAAATTTACTAAAGTGTAAAAATGTAAGCAGTAGCTTAAGTAGCTCACCGGATATTTTCAGACAATCACAGAGATTTATCTAAAGCTTCCAGAAACATTTAAATTTATTTTCGGTTTTTAAAGAAAGATGTTGAACCTGTGCAAAGACACCCTAATTTTGAAATATTTTTGCAATCTCCCAAGTTGCCAGGTAAGTGGAGATGTGGACAGGGATACCGCTTTTTGAAATCAGGGTTGGTTGGGGGGTGTCATGGTGTTTCACATATAAAATTTATATCTATAATCAATAAAATTAAAAAAAAAAAAGGAACTGAAATTTATGTGAATCAGAAAACCTTAAAGCATAAAATAATATGATGCAAACATTGATGATATGGAAATTGGAATGAAAAAGACTATATCCAAAAATCTAAAATTCTGAAACTGAAAGTGAACACAAAGAAAGCTGAAAATCTGAACACTGAAGCTATAAACTGAAGTATTCTTCTCTTCAATATCTACTAGAAGCCACCATTAACAAATCCCTCCAAAAAATCAGACTCCTAGAATAACTTTCTGGATAGATTCATGTAATAAAATCACAGGGCATGGAAAATGCTAATCAGACCTTAAATCAGATCGTTGGACATGAACATAAATCAGACCTTAAAAATGAGAATACTAGAGATGGGATTAGACTGTACAAATCATGATTTTGTATTGTTTCAAGGGGACACCCCTCTAATTTTGTCGGGGGCACCTTCCCACACCTGGGGCGAGGGACATGTTTCGCTGGATGGGGAGATGTGTCTCCTAGGGCCAGGGAGGGACACCCTGGCAACACAGGGAATCACTTTTATACAAAGCATTGAACAATACTTTTTCCCAAGAGTGGAATGTCGAGAAGAATGATTTATTCAGATGAGATGGTTTACTCAAAATGTTCAATTTATTCTCTCTGCTCGCTTCAAAAGAGCTGTACCAACATTGGAGGTTAGAGATAAATCATAAAACAGTCAATAATGCTGATCATGAACTGCCTAAACTTTACTATGCATTGCATTTGTAAACAACCTACATTTAGTAAACCTTTTAGACAAAAGCATGCGGGAAGACAAACAAAACACTAGGGTAAAACCATAAATTGATGGCATGAAATAAGTACAATGCATCCATCACGATTCTATGGCTACAAAGACTATTGGTGATATACATCTAGAGCCAGGCCAAAAAAAACTAGTCTAGGAAAGCCCTAAAACCACTTAATTTGAAATATAGTATAGTAAGTCCTGGATGGGGAACTACTCATCTTATGGGTTATGCAATGGGTCTATATCAATGTTGCCAGAGCGCGAAGCGAAGCAGGAGCGTTTTTAGGAAGCGAAGCGTCGGGAGCATCATTTTCAAAAAATCCTCGGAAGCAAAGCGTCCCGGAAGCGTCTATTATATATATATATATATATATATATATATATATTTATATATTTATATATATTGTGTTTATTTTCAAAAAAATATGTAGAAAGACAAATTAGTTGCAGAATATATGAAAACATGCATATTTGTACATCAATATAGATAGAAATGACATCGATACTACATAGTTCATCAATGATTAATCATTCGAGCATCAACCATCTAGATTCTAGCAATTACTAGATTCTAGAGTCCTCCATGTCATAATCATCAAGATTGGCATCACTACCACTGCTCTCTCCTCCATCCTCCTCCTCCTCTTCCTCCCCCATATCCAATGCAATCCGTGCATTTGTTGATGTGGAGAATGACCCCTCAAGAGGATCACCATCATCAAAAGTGATTGACTCTAGCACTAGTTCATTAAGATCCAAGTTGGCTAATGCCAACTCAACACTGTTGTTCAAACTTCAAACCCATATCATCAAGAAACACATCCCA
>ML778218.1:259461-320101 GCA_009831015.1 Picea engelmannii
TAAAATTCTACTTTCTCCATATGAAGTCCAATGAGGTCGGAACCACTCTCAAACATCCTGAAACAATTAATGGTAATGTTAAAAATTTAAGTAAAAGGATGAAAATGAAAGATAAAGGAGAATGGATGAAAATGAAAGATAAAGGAGAATGTCACTTTTACTTAAATTACTAGGGTGGGTGGAATTGAGGGGGGAAATATCTTTTATTCCCTCCTCACTTTCCCCTAACCCATCCCTAACCACACTCCACACTCTAACTCAACTCAAAAAAAACAAAAAAAATGAATCTTTGGGCAGGAAGCGCATTTTTTAACCCGGAAACGAGCTTCCGACCCAGCTTCCTGAGCGAACTTGCTCGAAGCGAGCTTCTGAGGCCGGAGCGGGGGGGGGGCGCTTCCGGTAACACTGGTCTATATGCAGTATTCCTATCTATTATCTTGGAGATTTATAATCAATGTTTAAGTTGGGCTTTGATTAAGTCTTTAAATGGTATGTTACTACTAAGTTAGCCCCGAGGGTTTGCTCAATTAATTGAACCATCTTCCAAAGGCATATTGCCAATGGGGAGGCTGTAGGTCACAGGTTCAAATCCAGTAGAGTCCCTCCGGTTTACTGGCCAATATTGTAGCCGACAGTTGAGCAGCCCTCCCTCGGAATATTCCAGGGAAGAAGGGGGATCCCACGAGGTTTTCCTTGGAAAAAAAAAGGTTACTATAAAGTTACCATAATTATTGAAGAACTCGTTTGCATTGAGATAGTGACACATAGAATTTGAATGTAAAACTAAACTATTAGACAAACTGAACCCCACAAATATTTACCTTATTCTTCCTTGGTCTAGAACAAAAACATGGATTCCTCTTAACCTTGGATCTATTCAGCACCGAGAGGGAGCTACGGATCCCTCTCAGTACTTAATAGATCCAAGGTTAAGATGGATCTTTGCTAGTTTATAATTGTTTTTTAAATATCATAAGAGAAATAAAAGGACAAATTTGTAGTATTTTTATTTTATCTCATGCTAATTACATGCATGAGTGCACAACACACACACAAAGACAAAACTTCCTCCACCTGGGCTATAGAGCTCTTCTCTCGTCTGAATGATAGGTAAGCAAGCATTGTATTTCACTTCTAGTTTACATTATCTCACCTCAACTGGTCGAAAAATTCAATAATTAGTTTGATAAGGTAGAACATTACAACAGAAACATCTAGAAGTTGATTGACCTTCAAATTTAAACAGAAATTTTTGTAGATCTTAATCTTACAACCTGGACATATGACAATATCAGCTACAATGAACGAGATTTCTAAATCTATATTGTCAACAAACCACTTAAAAAGGAGAGCAACATGAATTCATAAAAGCAGCGTCACAAAATTTACTAATGACTCGAACGTCATTCTTTGAAACCCAGAAACGATGTCATGGAGAGTCTCACCTCAGATTCATTCTTAAGCTCGAGCTTCTTTACAAGATATTTCTTGACATATGAGACCGGTACATTTCCATCTCTGTGCCAATGCAAGATACAAAATGAAACATTAGGTTGTTTGGGATTTCCTTCACTCAGGTGTAAACAGGAAACATGAAGTTTCAAAAAACAATTTCAATTATAAAATTCTTGAAGGGATCACAAATAAGTAACAGGTTTGGTCTAACTCCTCGAGTTTATAACACTGCTAGACATCATATTAATATGCAAACTACTAGGGAAAGCCGCAAACCATTATTGAATAGGCACATATTCACTATAGTCTAAATTATATCATTTCTTAAGTTGCGTGTTAAATGAACATCCAGATTCCTGACCATAGCAATCGCATTTATGCATCTCTTGGTGTTTGTAATAGACTAAGATGTTAATACCTGAGAAGACATAGATCACAAAGAAAATGGACTTAAATGAATTTATCTGTGCTGTAACAAAAAGGCAGTATTTTAGGTCCTGTTTGCATTGTGGTTGTTGTCTAGGTGATGCATTTCTTCATTCTAAGCTTTAATACCATTAGATCATGCTGTATCCTGTATTGAGAATTCAATCCCCCTTTACTCTACCCCTTCACTTATGTGTATCAAATGTGTCTGAAATAATCCTAAATTGATAACAATTATGAAACAAGGGAGATTTATATGATATTACAATGTATATGCACTAAGGTCTCTGCCAATCAGCACATCCTATCAAGAGCTAAGGAGTTTGATGGTTGTGAAGTAGGAGCCATAGGTCATTAACTCTGTCACATGTCTGCATTTATGTTGTGCCTTTCGACTGGCTGGCCTTGGCATAACTGTAAAGGAAAATCCATTGTTCCATTCAGTATTATGGAGTCAATAATGGCCCATTTCAAACCAGATAATCCCATTGGTTGTTCCTAATTCTGGAGCTCTTGTTGTATCTGGTAGTAGTCTGCAAGATGGTGCTACCCAGGCACCCCTGTAAAGTTTACCATGAGGTAATGTATCCAACAAGCCTTAGGATATCCCTGTTGATATCTCAGTTTGAGTACGATAGTATTTGTTCCAGAGTCCAGATACATTAAGCACACACTCCTCACAGCTAGGCTGTTTTGTTGGCCAATTCCCCCTAGAGGCAGTGATGCACTTGTTCCTCATGGACCTTATATTTGTAGAAACACCTGAGTTATGTTTTCCCAGAGGGGTAAACACTTTTTGGCTGAGAAAAGTGCTGAACTATGCCATCTAGTTTGCATTGAATTCCCATGCTTACCAGTGCAATTTTGGCCAAACTTGGACAGAATCTCCAAACCCAGTAGAGAGTTTATCTATCACGGGTCTAAGGGTTCTATAACCCTTGGCCACATAAATGTGTCAGTATTAAAGTCGATATTTAAAAGGATATTGAGTATGTCCTTATCCGAGTCGGGAATCAAATGTTCTACCACTCAGTGCATTACATTAATTTACCCCAAATTTGTTTGAGGTGGCTGTTATCCACCGATTTCTACTAGCTGGATTTGCACATGAGCCGCCAAAGACTGAGCAGTCAGATGCTCAGAATTCAGTGTTCACAAATTCAACACGTCTATCAGACCACCATTTTTCCGCATTTCTATCCCTCCAGGGCATTGTAATAAATGACTTGAGCATGAAAGTTGTAAAAGACTATTGGCCACCTAAGACTTGGGCATGAGCATGTACTCTAAAGTGTTTTTTTTCACTTGTTAATTATTGCTTGCCTATCAGGGGATTAATAATTTCTAAGTTTTTTCACTCAAATCAACTCCAACGTTGGAGTATGTGTTGGTGGTTAGGCCTTGGCATGGTATAACCAATGTCTAGTGTCTAAATGTATATGAGTTCATGCTATGTCATGTCTATTGAGTCATATGGAAAATGCGCTAAATCCCCCTTAGGTTTTTTTTAATGTTTTAGCCAAATAAAAAAATTCCCGTAAAACGGACATTTTTTAATGTAAAAGTCAATAAAGTCGTAAAAATGGCATCAGTCATTGTCAGATGCCATATTTGTGGTCGTCTTCTAAGTCAGAGCACCCCCTAAACCCTTATCCCCCCTTTGTTGAGGCAAAAAAATGATTTTAATCACTCAAAAATGTAATTTGCTCTCAAAAAGGTAAAACGAGACTTTTTAATTAATTTCCTAAAATTTAGGGGAGTTGCTAAAACTTAGCAAACATGTCGGAAACATGTTTTTCTGTGTCTGGAGTTCATGGTACAATTGGAAAAGCCTTCTCTTAGTAAAGGCACCTGGTTTGAGTGACATGGCAGCGTGGAGGAGATCCCAAGGAACTCATTCACACCTCTTCCTATAGATGGTGCACTAGAATGGAGTGGCACGAATCCCAAGGCACCACTCGACCTCACCCTCACCTACCACTCCACTCGCCCTTACCCTCACTTCACTCCCACACACCCTCACATCACTCCACTCCACCTACCTATCACTCCACTCATCTCCCACCTCACTCATGCGCCACTCCTCTTCTCCTATGTGCCACTCCTCTTCTCCCATGCGCACTTGCCTTAGATTTCTCACCGAAAATTGTACAAATCAAGCTCGACCCTCCTCCTTTGAGTGAGGGGGAGCTTGGGCGACTTGATGGTGTTGTAATACTTCTTGTTATTGAATCAAAGAGACTTTGAAGGTCAATCTATTGGTATGTAGCTTCAATGTGTGGATGAATATTGGTACATGAGGTGATGTTGTTCTAAACTCTTTATTTACTTGCATATTGTCTAATGGTAAGAATATTGTTATTCAATTGGAATAGATGATTTAAACTTGTTTGTTAATCTATCTATTTTTTTATTTACATTTGATGCGTATATTACATGTTATGTTTTTGTTTAAACTAACGTGAAATGAAGTCTCTTTTGTAGGAAACACCAATATTTTTGCAGGTATTTGCGAGGTGTTTGGAGCGCACAAGGCCCATTCTTGGAGAATCAAGAGAGCTCGGTTGCATCTTTGGTTTCTCTAAATAAGTTCGAAAAAGGCATTCTTCCCCCTTCTTCACACCAAAAGGGACCCCATAGCCCCAGGATTCACAAGCTCAGGCAAAGGCTCTAAAAATCAGAATTTTCTCTTCCCTTCTATTTTCTTTTCAGTTGCATGATTAGCTAGATCTAAGTTTAAAGGTTATTTTATTATCTAGCATTGCATGCACAAGTTAGATCTAGTTTCAATTTTCCAAAATCAAAAGATTAAATCTAGCTTACATTTGCAATTTTCTGAATTTTATTGTCTAATCTTAAATTAGAAAGTTGCTAGTTGTTTGCATTTCATATCTAGTCATTTGGGTGTTTTAGGTTGTTGTTTTAGGACAGCCAACAGAAAGCATCCAAGAGGGCTTAGTTAGCATCATTAAAAGTCTCTAAAAAACCCCAAAACTTCCCTTTGTTTGTATAAAAAATTATTGAAAATTTTCAATAAAATTTGTCCATCTTTTTTGTACTTCTTTATATTGTTTTCTGCCATATTCTAATAAAATTTGTTTGCTGGTTTTTAGCAGGTCCGTCACAATACAAGGGGAAATTTGACGATTTTTTGGGCCAAATTTGAAGATCCTTCACCCCAAGTTGGACTATTTGAAGACCAAGACTACAAAACGTCTCTTTTGTAATAGTTAGTTAGCATACTGATCCATTCTATAAGGATCCAAATCATAAAAGAGAAAAAGAGAGTCATCCTCTCGAATTGTAGTAGACTTAATAAAGCGAGCCTTTAGTGCCCAGTTTCTTCATCCCCTTTAGGGGGATCGGTGGTGTTGTGTGCTTAATTCTCTTTTACTTTCAAAGTTTTGCTGTTTTATTTGCTTTCAAACACACAAACTTAAAGGAAATCAACCTTGAAAAGCACTCACTACGTCATGCACTTAAGCAAAGTAATTTTATGCTAGCTTAGATTTCAATTTTGTTCTTAGTAATTAGAAAACCTTTCAAGTTTTCTGCAATTTACTTTCAGTTTTTTTTTCAAGTTTTAAAATAAACCTTCCCCGCAATTCCCGGTGTATGCTCTGAACCCTTGCGAGCCTAGCTCGATCCTGGGATTCATCAGAACCGGAATTGTTAGTGTGGAGTAGTTTAATTAGGGAAACCTTAATAGTAGTTGTTTTAATGCATGGGAAAACGCCTAAGGGGAGTGTGTGAAGTCAGACGGGAACTTTGAGATCTAGGTTCTCCCTGTGTTGGACATCCGGCACCCTTAGTGAACTTATTGGTGGAGCCTTTAGGGCTTCGGTAAGTTCTCAGCAAGTTTCCAAACAAAGAGACAACTTCTAAAGAGGCCACACATTTCTCATTAATCTACTTTCAATAAACCTTAATAAAACACACGTTCAACAAACTGTCCACGATACCTTTAAGGCACTGGTTTTATGGTTATATCTTTATGAGCAATATTTCATTCTAAATGTGATTATCTAATAATAATAAATCTTGCAGATATTGTATCCTACTATATTATGCATGTATCTTTAGGGTTAGACATCTGTTTTATCTGATTATCTTATGTAATGAATGAGTAAGTTGAATGCTTCATGTTTTATTTTGCAATAAACTCCTTGAATAGTTCTTTTAGCTTAGAGTAGCTTAAAAGCCTCAGTATATTTGTTAAGGACTACCGCCCTTGGCTTCGCTAGGAGTTGGCCTAGACAGGGGAGTCGAGGATCAAGTGACAACACCTTGACTCGAGACTTGCCCCCAAGGACACACTAAGTGGATTGAAGATTTCTTCCACGATAGCCCAAGTGTGTATAAGGCAGCAACAGTGCCAAAGCCTAGATCACAAGATCAAGGAGTGTCCCCTCATGCCCAAGCTTGAATCCCAACAGCCTTAAGCTCCTCGAGATCCACTAGCCACTTAGGGAATTCTTGAAACTTAGAAAGGCTTGAACCAGGTGATTCAAAGAAATCTACAAGTTGATAAGGCCCAAAGTAACCAAAAGGTTTCAACTTTGCAGCCACCCACCATAGTTGCTTAGGCCATTAACAAGCCATAGCTTCTCAATGACATTACTCTTTGCCATTGGCTTCCCAACCTCAAAATAAAGAATTGACTCGATATTCTCAAGAAGAGGCCCCTTGAAAAGTGAATAGAAGATTTGCTCCTCAACTTTGCTTCTAGACCCACTAATCACATAACATCCTGAGGACATGGAAAAGCCGAAAATGCACACCATGCACAACTATTTGACTCATGCATTGAGAGGGACATCAACTTACAATTGATTTGAAGCGATTGCATCCATGGTCAAAGATAAGCAGATGAATGTGCAGTCCCTTGCCTCCTCTAAGCATGAGTCAAATTTTGGTTAATTGTTTAGGACTTTATCATTAGGGAAGTCCTTTTATCAAGTGTTTTTTTTCTTCAGGTAATTAATCTTGCCTACCAAGCAATTTTAATTATCCTTGAGTTTTTTCACTCACAAAATCCTCCAAAGTGTTGAAAGACGTTCTAATGATCAAGCCCAAGGGGTGACTAAGGTTTAGGAATGTTGTAAATGACCATGATAGACATCTCCTAGAGTCTTGCAGGATTCCGTTAACTTTTGATAGGTTTTTTTTAATTATTAAAATTTTCCATTAATTGGAAATTTTAATTATTTTTTATGTAAAATGTAAAAATTTGGTTCTCGTGGAATTTGTTTTGGGGTGTGGGTACTCAAATCAAATGGAAAATGACCCCCTACACCCTTGGACCAAGTTTCAGCTCAATTGGACAAGTTTTGTTAGGTCATTGTCCATGAGGAGTTAGAGTCAATTAAAAATCAGTGTTTAATTGGCCAAGGTAAAAAAGCCAAAAATTGTAAAAATGATTGAAGTCATGAGAGAAAGTGGGGAAATGATTCCTACTATATTTCCTAAGTTGGAAAAGTGATTTTCCACTTAGAAAACCCTCCCTTGCTAAGCCAACAACCAAAAGTGGTAACTCCCTAGTGAAAAGTGTGCCCCCCTTGCTCATCAACATAAGCTAAAATAAAAAATTAAAGTGAAGAGGTGGCCAAAACCCTAAGTGCGCACCTCCTTGAGCCTAACTTCATATTTGGTGAAAGCTAAAGGTGTTTTCCCCCTTCCCCTCTCACCCTTCAAACTCTAACTCATGCTAAAACCCTAAAAGTGTGCCCTCCTTGACTTTGTCATTGGAAGATGATGCCTTAGATTGGTTCTTGGAACAGGATGATAATAAATTTAGCACCTTGTCTTAAATTCAAAAGGCTTTCAATGAAAGATGGGGTGATCAGAAAGAGGACCGTCATTTATTGCTTGCCCTCAGCACAAGTCAAATGAAGGAAAATGAAACGATGGAAGAATTCAATAAGAGATTTAATGACTTGGTTAAAACCCTTCCCCAAACTATTAAGCATGTTGATGCATCTATTTTAATTCATTATATGGAAGAATTTGAGGGTGAAATCAGATATCAGTTAAGGGACAAAGAACCAACAACACTAAAGGATGCACAAAAGTATGCTATAAGGATAGATAAGAATATGCAAGATGCTAGGAAGTCAAATATTCCTGCTTTCTCAAGGGGAACTTCTTCCAAAACCAATGAGGAGGAGAAGAAGAAGAAAGTTGAAAACCAAGAGTCTTCTAGTGATGGTATCAAGGAACTCACCCAATTAATTAAGCAAATGGAGATTAACCAGGCTAATCAAATGAGAGAACATGCTAGTAGATGACAGCCATGCAAAATAGGTTGGTGGCCATGTTAAGGGATCAAGCTAACAAATCCCATCACAAGCCAAATGATAAATGGCCAAAAAGGCCCCCACCTCAAGAGAAAAGGCCACCAAATCTTTTTGAGTCTACTAACTTGGTGGATCACCAAGTTATCCCTTACTGTAGACCTTGTGGGGAATTTCACGAAGAGTTAACTTGCCCAGTCTTTCTTGAAATTTGCGGTGAAGAAGATTTTAACATGTGTGGTCGAAAATACAATGTTGGCATGAATGAATGGATGGAAATAACAGCGCATGGTAGGGATGTAAACGGCATGAATGATGTGGTAGATAAAGCAACAGAAAAATTTGGTCCAAAGCCTACTCCCAAACAGGGTTTAGATTTGGCTAGATATAGAGGTTTAACTTATCAAAGGAACAGAACCAGAAATCAAGACAAACCTCAAGCGAGTGTTCTAAGGTACCTCTTCCCCCCCCCCCGAAATCAATTCTTCCTACAGATATAGAATTAAATATTGACTTAGGGGGATGGTTGAATAATGCAAAAATGTTGGTCCTTGTGGAAGAAATTATGAAGATCCTGTCTCAAAGGGAGAAATTACTCAAAGTCATGGAAAGTCCTCCTCAGAACAGTGTTGACAGGCCGCCAGTTGTATCTTACCAGGATGCACCGCTAATTTTGCAAAACAGAGATAGGGGGAATGAAAAGAATCAACCATTTTTCCTTTCTCTACTTGTGAACAACCATCTCCTTCATAATTGCATGCTTGACTCTGGAGCAAGTTCAAATATTATGACTAACAAAGTGATGGAACAATTAAATTTAAGGATTTCAAGGACTTGCCATAACATTTGTGCCATGGATAGTAAAATGATAGGTGCATGGTTTGATTAAAAGTTTACAAGTACACTCAGTTGCATTCCCAGACATCATAATAGAAATAGACATAGTAGTGATTGATGTTCCTAATGCTTGGGGTATGTTGCTTTCAAGAAAAACAGCTGCAGATTTGGGGGGCAATATACAAATGGATCTAACTTCTTCCACCATTCCCACTCCAGATGGGGTCGTGTTTAAACTGAATAGAGAATTGGATAGAAGGTATCATGTAAAAGACCCAAGGAATCCCATAAATGAATTGAAGTATAAAGAAGATCGTCTTGGAAATTATGCCGTATTAACTAACTCTTTAGGGCCCTTAAAAGAAGAGGTTAAAGAGGAAAGAGTTAATGAAGTATGGTACATGCATTTTGATGGTGCATTTTCTAGATCAGGAAAAGGTGTTGGCATAGTCATTGAGTCTCCATCTAGTCAGGAATTTAAGTTTGCATATTGATTGAAGTTTGAAGCTACTAATAATGTGGCTGAGTATGAGGCTTTGTTGCTTGGTCTAGAGCTTTGCAAGGACATGGGTGTCAAATGTTTGAACATAAAGGGAGATTCAGATCTGGTCATCCAACAACTTAAGAACAAATTTGCATGCAAAACTAAAAGGCTTAAAAGGTATAGGAATGCAATATGGGACTCCATGGAAAGCCTTGATGGCTTAAACCTTATTGTTGTTCCTAGAGATCAGAACTTTAAAGCAAATGAATTGGTTGTAGCTGCCTCCACTCTTCAACTCCCCCAAGATTTGATTAAAGAAAACATTACGGTAGAAGTCATATTTAGGCCTTCAGTTCTGAATAATATGGATCATTGGCAAATATTTGATGATGATAAGCAAGTCATTAGGTTCTTGAATCACATGCAAGAATTTTCTGAATTCCATGTCGCTAAAAAAGAAGAGGAATGTAATTATACAGAAAATGATTATAAGATTAACCCAGTCCCTAGAGGCCTTATTTCACAAGAAAAATTATTTGACAGGCAAGATGGTCACAAACCAAAGAAGGAAACAAGTATAAAACCAAGTGATCACTTTGAGGTTAACATTAGAACTGATGAAGAGCCTAGAATAGTGAAAGTTGGAAAAAGCACACCTACAGAAGAAAGGAAAGAAATTATTAAATTGCTAAGAGAATATAGAGATGTTTTCGCTTTCACCTATGATGAGCTTAACGTCTATAGGGAGGATGTAATTCAGCATGTTATTCCTTTGAAGGAGAAATCGAAGCCCTTTACACTAAAGTTGAGACAGATTAACCCCAAATAAGCTCCTTTGGTCCAAAAGGAGTTACAAAAAATGCTAACAGCCAGAATAATAGCCCAAACTAGACATTCTTCCTGATGTTCAAATTTGGTTGTGGCTAGAAAGAAGAATGGTAAAATCAGGCTATGTATAGATTTCAAAAATTTGAATATTGTGTGTACAAAAGATAACTATCCATACTCCATAAAACTATCTTCACTACTCCATGGAATACCTTTGAATATCTAAGAATGTCTTTTGGCTTATCTAACGCTGGAGCTAATTTTCAAAGAGCTAGGGATTATGCCTTTAGAGGATTAATTGGAAAGATCATTGAAATCTATAAGGATGACTTGACAGTGTTTTCAAAAGATGGGAAGAGTCACATCGGCCATTTAAAACGGGTTTTTGAAAGATGCAGGGAATTTGGGATTTCCTTGGATCCGGCTAAATCATTTTTTGTGGTAACAGAAGGGAAAACTTTTGGGCCACATAATCTCCAAAGATGGGGTCAAGATAGACCCAGAAAGAGTTGAAGCGATTGAAAGGGTCCCTTTGCCTATATCAAAGAAAGCTCTCCAATCCTTCCTCAGCCAAACAAATTTTGTTCACAGATTCATTCCTAATTATGCAGAAATAGTTAAGCCAATCTATAAGTTGCTTAAGAAGGATGTTAAATTTGAATGGAATGATCAGAGCAAGAAAACCTTCAAAGAAATCAAAACTACCAAACCTGAAGCTCCTGTTTTCGTAAGTCTGAATTATTCCAAAGACTTTCAATTTTTCTCCTTTACCTCTGAAGACACCATTGTTGGTGTTTTGCTTTAGAAAAATGAGCAAGGCCATGAGCAACCCATTGCTTACATGAGTAGGGCCTTGCAGAACGCAGAATTAAAATACCCCATGGTTGAAAAACGTGCATATGCTTTGGTAAAGTACTTGAAACATTTCAAAATCTTCATTGGATACTCCAAAGTAATTGGGTATGTTCCTAATTCAGCATTTAAAGACGTATTATCTCAGTCAAAAGGATTAGGTACAAGGGGAAGATGGATTGCTAAAATTCAAGAGTATGACTTAGAAATCAAGCCCACTAAATTAATCAAGGGGCAAGGTCTAGCTAAAATGTTCACTGAAGGGAATGAAAAGGCATTTTGTATGATTTGTCAGAATGATGTTCCAGAATATTCCCCAAACTTATTAAAGCTTGAACAGGATGAATGGTATGTAGATATAATTTTCTATCTTAAGAATCTCACATGTCCAACCCATCTTGTGGGTCATAAGAAAAGAGCCTTAAGGTTAAAATCATCCAAGTATGTCATCACTAAAGATGGACTAGGATGGAAAAATCCTGATGGGATAATCCTTAGGTGTGTTGATGAAGTTGAAGCCAAGAAACTAGTGGATGAATTTCATGTCGGATTTTGTGGTGGCCACTATGTAGCTAAAATAGCAACTCATAAAATCCTTAGAGTCGGGTATTATTGGCCCACCATTTTCTCAAATGTCCATCAATTTGTAAGAAAATGTGAGCTTTGTCATCTTTTTACAGGAAAACAAAAGTTTGTTGCCCTCCCTTTACAACCAGTAGTGGTTGAAGCACCATTTCAGCAGTGGGGTTTGGACTTCATAGGAAAACTTAAGGATAATTCAAGTAATGGATATTCATGGGTTTTAACAACTATAGATTACTTCACTAAATGGGTGGAAGCCATCCCTACAAAATCAGCAATTGAAAAGGTTGTCATGGATTTTCTTGAAGACAAGATAATAACTAGGTTCGGTGTGTCTTCAAAGATAGTAACAAATAATGCCAAAGCCTTTTGCTCAACAGAGATGTCCTCTTTTTGTTTCAAATATGGCATTATCTTATCACATGCATCAGATTATTATCCCCAAGGAACTGATCAAGCGGAATCAAGCAATAAAAATCTGATGACCATAGTCAAGAAAATTGTTGGAGAAAACAAGAGGTCATAGGATAGTAAAATCAAATATGCATTACGGGCAGATAGAATAACAAAGAAGGCTGCAACAGGAAAAATTCCATTTGAATTGGTCTATGGTTTGGATGTTAGATTGCCAGTATATCTTAAGCTTTTGGCATATGGTTTACTTCGGGATTTCTCTACAGAAAAAGATGTAGTTCAGAACATGATTAATCAGATGATTGAGTTAGATGAAAACAAAAGAAAGGTTTATGATAAGAATTGCAGAAATCAGGAAAAGGTTAAAAGGGCATTTGATAAATCAGCAAGACAAAGGGATTTCATAATTGGGGATACAGTGTTGTTGTGGAATAAAGGCAAGGAGAAACCAGGCAAACATGGGAAGTTTGACATTTTATGGTTGGGTCCATATGTGATCCGGGAAATAGCAGGTCCTAATTCTTTCTACCTTAGCCATTTGGATGGTGAGTCCATGAATATTCCAAGGAATGGGCAACAACTCAAGCTATTTTACAAATGATCAGCAACCTAGTGTCCAAAATGGCACCCTTTGTAACGTATCTCTAACCTTTTTCCTTTGATTCTTTCAATTTCATTATTTATTTCATTTATATGTATAATTCATTGTATAGTCCTTTCATTTATGTGATTATTGTCGATAGCATTTCATTTATCAATTATTCTTTTACACATGTATTTATGTTGGATATTGGTGAGCGCTTTGTTTTGTAGATTATGAAGTTCTCGCATGCTCTCCTTCCTTAAGATCGACCACGCATCCCCATGTGGAGCCAGATGTTGACCACCTATTTCAACTAGGTGTCAACGTCATGTACCATGAACCTATGTACCTTGTGGTACAACATATTTTGAAGACTTATGGCTCAGAAGGGAAACCTTTTCCCCCAACACGTCTTTCTATGTAATCAGAATGTTCGCTCCCCTACATGGGATAATAATGTAATAGGTCAGCATGAGTCAAATTTTAGTTAGTTGCATAGGACTTTATCATTAAGGAAGTCCTTTCACCGAGTGTTTTTTTTCTCAAGTAGTTAATCTTGCCTACCAGGCAATTTTAATTATCCTTGAGTTTTTCACTCACAAAATCCTCCAATGTGGTGAAAGTCGTTCTAATGATAGAGTCCAAAGGGTGACTAAGGTTTAGGAATGTTGTAAATGACCATGCTAGACATCTCCTAGAGTCTTGCGAGATTTCGTTAAGTTTTGATAGGTTTTTTTTAATTATTAAATTTTTCCATTAATTGAAAATTTTAATTATTTTTTATGTAAAATGTAAAAAATTGGTCCTGGTGGATTTTGTATAGGGGTGTGGGTACTCAAATCAAACGGCAGATGACCCCCTACACCCTTGGACCAAGTTTCAGCTCAATTGGACAAGTTTTGCTAGGTCATTTTCCATGAGGAGTCAGAGTCAGTCAAAAGTCTGCATTTAATTGGCTAAGGTAAAAAAGCCATAAATTCTAAAAATGATTAAAGTCATGAGAGAAAGTGGAGAAATGATTCCTAATGTATTTCCTAAGTTGTAAAAGTGATTTTCCACTTAGAAGAACCCCCCTTGCTAAGCCAACAACCAAAAGTGTTAACTCCCTAGTGAAAAGTGTGCCCCCTTGCTCATCAACATAGCTAAAATCAAAAATTAAAGTGAAGAGTGGCCAAAACCCTAAGTGCGCCCCTGCTTGAGTCTAACTTTATATTTGGTGAAAGATAAAGGTTTTTTCCCCCATCCCCTCTCACCCCTCAAACCCTAACTCATGCTAAAACCCTAAAAGTGTGTCCTCCTTGACTTTGTCTCTCTCCCTTGGATGGATGACACTTGTAATTCACCCAAGATGGGTCTCTCATCTCTTCCTCATATAAAAGAAAGCCTACCCCTCCTCATTTCACATCTATTCTCATAGCAATTCTACTATGCCAAAATCTCTCCCATCTCTCTCCCATTTCTCTCTCATTCTCTCCCATTCTCTCTCATGATTCTTGGTGCCATTGGACAAATCTTTTCTTGGTTAATAAAATAGAAGCTTTGGAGGATTTCTTATGTCTCTTGGAGTATTCTTGGAGCCATCGTGTTGTGGATTTATGTTGTAATATTGTTGCAATTTATTTTTCTTTTATTTCTTTGCTTGCATTTTTACTTAGAGACCCAAGCAAAGTATTTTGCTTGGGATAGATTAGTAGTAGTCTTACCATTAGTCTTTGTGAGTTGTTTCTAGTAGATTTGGAAAGTATTTTGCTTGGGATAGATTAGTAGTAGTCTTACTATTAGTCTTTGTGAGTTGTTTCTAGTAGATTTGGAAAGTATTTTGCAAATTATTAGAACACACTCACCCTCTTTGTATTTTGTAGCAAGGATTCACAAAAATCTGCAGGTTACCAAAGACTTGGAGGAGTGGATTTCAGATCTGGGAATCCATTTTTCCAGCCATCTAATGCTTCTATATTTTATGTTTTCATTTCCAACCACATATCTATCATTTTCTAGCATTATATTCATATAAATTTGCAATTTATTCTCTCTTTTTATGTTCAGATGTTTTACTAAATAATTTATGTATATTGTGTTATTATAAACTAATTTGTTCAAGTCACTTTTAGCAATTTCCAGCAAGAAAAGCTTGCTGTTTTTTGCAGGTTTTTGCAGGTTCAAAGAAGATTTCTGCATATTTTTGGCTCCTAAAGACTCAAGGAAGCATCCAAGAGTTTGGGTGCCAAACCCTCTTCTCTATTCTCACTTTCTAAGCATTGTAAGAAGCCCTAGAGAGTCTCTTCGGCTTGCATTCTATCTACTTTAAATTTTTCTGTAAAGTGTAAACAAGTTTGTGTTTTCTCACACCTTGCATAGTGATTGACTTTGCCATCCATGCAATATCGTGAAGGCTAGATTTAGATTTAATTTTCTGCATTTATTTTATTTACCCACCTTGGCCAAAACCGGTAGGTTTGTCCTCCATCTTGTGCCGTCGTTGTGAAGTTGTTCTTTTATTTTCAAGTCATTTAATTTATTCAATTTCTCCAACACCTTGCATAGTGATTGACTTTGCCATCCATGCAATATCGTGAAGGCTAGTTTAACTTGTTGCAAAGTAATCAAATTTGTGCCCTGCCTTTGCCCCGTATTCCCTCCCCTTGCCACTTTGTGGATCTTGGGTAACTAAGAAAAGGAAAAGGATTGAGAGGCTAGATTAATTAGGCACCCGATTTATTATTGCTTCTGCCACCAAAAAGGGTGACTTGGGAGGCTACTAGGGGTTGAAGTCGAGGACGGTTTCACGGCACTACGTGTCCTCCTTGTTGAGCGTCCAAGCATTCTGGATTTGACCTGTGGAGATAGGGAGGAACATTGTTTGCTCTTCGTATTGAGCACCCAACACTTCCTTTTGGTTGAAGGGATAAGAATTAGGGGTAGTCACATAGTGTAGGCTTGTATCTTTCACACTTAATTTCCCCCTTAATTCAAAAGAGACATAAAAACTTGCTAAAATCAACCTACACACTCTTTCACAATATTTACTTTTCAAGCAAGTTACTTTCAAGCAATTTCTTTCTTGTGAATACTTATCTCAAAGCATTCTTTATTTATTTGAACATAATTGGTCTAAGTGTAAAGTTACTTTTCATACTTATTGTGGATATCTCATAACATTGTTTCATTCTTGTATAATTATATTTTTGTTGTATATCTCATTAACTTAATTTTGGTTAATCTTTAGGCACTGGTTTGATTATCGATTTACAACTAAAGGGTTTGTTTGTCATTGAAGAAACTGCATTCTTGCATTTGTTGCCTATCATTGGGTTGCGTTTCTCAATCAACAACTAAGTTAACTCCTAGAACTTAAATAAACTTTCACATAGTTTAATAGGGTCTACCCCCCTTGGCTTCCCTAGGAGTGAGCCTAGACGGAAGAGGTCTAGATCGAGGTCACAGTGGGTGTGGACCTAGGTTTGTGCCTCCAAGGACAAACCAAGAGGGTTGGAGACTTCTCCACGTTAGTAGGTGTGTATTATAATTTACGACAGCAACACATCTATTACTGCTTTTGATTATGTGACATTTGCTTGGACATTATGCTCTTTGCCATGTTTCACCTTGGTGGTTGACATTGCGCCCTAGTAAGTGTGTCACCCTTAGGGATAGAGTTGTTACTGGGAGGTCCTCTTGACAAGTCATCGTGCCTTTCTCGACCATACTTGTCACTTTCCACACTTCATCCCCTCATCTCCTTACCTTTTGGGATTTTTGGGTGTACTAACCCAAGAAGGGGTTGTCCCTCATTTCATGGGAAGAAGGGGTTGGAGGCCCAAAGGCTTGTAGATGGAAAAAGATAAAATCCAAACCATTAACCTTCAAGATTTCGAGAGAATTCGTCAGATTTTGAACTTCAAAGTTGAAGTTTGGCAAACCCTATGACTTAGATATCATTTACTCCCCCTTATTGCTCTAAATAAGACTGCAATCTGATTTATTCCTACACAAGATCTATCTCAAGCACAAACACCCTGAATAAAAGGCAGCCAAGAAAAAGAAATTACTTTTAAGGCAATAGACACTACTCATGATCCTCACCATTATTCCAATGGCGATCAACTGATCATTCAACTTAAATGATCTTGGTTAGGTAGTTCACCATAGTATAAGTCTTGTTCATGCAAAATACTAAAGTTAGTTTCGCAAGAGCATCTATCAACAAGCACAAGAGCTTTGAAATAAATCAACCAAAGCTTCAAACATTTTCTTACTCGTCTTCTTATATGCAATGCGGAAGCTAAAATGACCCTTCACATAATCAAGAATGATTCTCTTCACCTTCTCTTCCTTGCTATAATGAGGGCCAACGGTGCTAAATCAATAGATTTTATAATCTCTTTCAATACATGCTCCCAAAGATCAGCTTCCTCCACGATAAATTGGAGTGTAAGCATCCAAGGGGCAAAATTCCAACATGTAAAAAATCAAGAGTCACTTTAAACATCTTGAACAAGTCCTCAAGTGCTGAAAATCAGCAACATGTGAAGTAGACAAAACATTTTCTATGGTCCAAGTGCTTCTCCCAAGAGACCTAGGGTATCACACCAAACAACCTTGACAAGGTCAAGCACCTCTCCCAGATAATCTTCAATTGAAATACAAGCTCCCTCTTACACCTAGAGTATCTCAGCCATAGAAGCTCCGAAACCATTAATTTCTTAATTGTAGAGTTTTAATGCAAAACAGAATTTTACCTCTTATCAAGAGGTTTCTCAAATCTTAACCCTATGCATTTTCAACCTTAGGGCTGTTATGAAATATAATCAAAACAACAACAGCAATGGACTATATTTTAATTCTTAACAAACCCCAATCCACTAGGCAATTCAAGAGAAAATATTCCAAAGTCTTCCAATAAGTTTCAACCCTCTAGGGAAATCTTATTATGCATATAACAGATCTGAAAACACTTATGACATCTATAAAAACAGCATTAAATCTGCCAGTATACTCTTCATTTATGACGTTAAATCAATTAACATATTCACCCTTAACTTATATCAAATCAGCAAGGAATATAGCATTGGAAATTATAAACCATGAAGAATAAAGAAGGCTGAAAATCAAATCTGCAATTTACACAAGTATTGGACAGTTGGAAATTTCATTAATATGCATTAAGATGAAATTTGTGTACATATCATAGTCTTATCCCAAGGCTAGTACAATCCTCTAGCTCTCCAAAACCTTAGCTAGGGAAAACAATGAAAACCCTAGCTCACATCAAGAAGATCCAACAAGCATGCATCACCCAAGCATGTCCTCCAAGGCAAGACATCTCCTCCTCTTCTCTTCACCAAGTACAACCTAGGGTTTCATCTCAAAACCCTAATCTGCAAATCTCCTAGGGATGAAATCCTAGTCTTCAAGATGCTCCAACAAGCTGAAGAAACCCTAGCAACTCCAGGAGAGAAAAAGATCAAGTACGAAAGATCCAAGAGAGATGGTGTGCTCCTCCTGATCATATCTCTATACAAGAATGAACAATAATGAATGAGTGAGTGACGGATTTTATCCTTCCTCTATATATACGAGTTAAGGGAGGCCAACAATACATATGTGGGCCACTGCCCTAACAAGCAACCTACAATAACACATGTAGGCTCACACATGTGGAGTGCTACACAAGAGCACACATGTCAAGCTCCAAGGTGGTGTCATCCAGAAGCAAGGCTCTAAATGCAAGGGTGCTTCACAAGGTGTGTCCAACCCTCCTCCTACAAAAACCTCCAAAGACTCCAAAAATCCTCCTAACACATGTACTCCACTAGGGCCACTCCCCTTGCATGAATATTGTCGCAACCCAACAATCCCCAAGTCAACTCCAAGACTCCATGTGGAATGCTCCTCCTCCTAAGTAGGGTGTTCTCCAAGAAGACAATTATCTCCATGTGGCCATCATGTAGAACATCACCAAAACTGTCGGGAGATCTCCAACGCCCTAGGGAAGAATATCATGCAAGCACCCCACTGAGGTCAAGCAACCACTAAGTAAGCCATCTCCAATGTGCAAATTCTTCACAAACCATCTCCCATGTGCAAATTCATCATGAACCATAAAACTAACATCAATCTTGAGACACCTCATGAGCTAAAACTAACATCAATCTTATATTGCAAAAAATAAAATGATACAATTTTTCTTCAAAAATTATATATATATATATATATATATATTTGTTATTTCCCCGGCGTATCATATCCAACCTTTTCTGAAAATATGATGTATCAATTCCCCACCTGCACCCCCACACCTGTCTACATATCTGTTTGAGTGCAACTTAGCCAGAATACATTAGAATCTCAGAATGCATGGCTGTAAAGACAGATCCAATTCATTCTTAAAGAACACATTCAGCAAGAAAAAAGAAGGAATATAACTATCCAAATACAGTAAGGAGTTTCTTTGGTAAAAGAAGGTCAAAACCACCTCTACTTTGCTTCTCTGGATCGAGAAATCACCTTCCAATAGGGGGACCAAACACCACATTAGTGTTCCTTGTACATTCAAACCAAAAAACGGCCAACAAGAATAACAAATGTAATTGGTATAGCTTTTAAAAGAGGCGAAACTGATCCTTTTTTAATCCTAAGTCAAACAATATACTATTACTCCATGACCACCAAAATGCGAAACTGATCCTTCTAAAATGCCAACAGCCCAACAATAATTGAAAAATGTTGGGGCTATTTTCCCAGAGGTAATATATATACCCCTTTTTTATCATAAACACCAGGAAATGCTCCTCAAGGAGAGAATGGGCCCAGAAACATTTCCAGCCATTTGGGCATCATTTAGCCAAAACCAGGGGAGTGCAGAAGTTTCCTGCAACATATCCAGATTACAGCGAGTATCCAATTCAAATATGTGTCTGGGTCATATGATATATGATTATATCCAATCTATATCCATACCAGATACAGGAAACAGCATATCCTGAGCCCTAGGTAGCCATATCTGCTAACTTAGTCTGGCAGCAGCTACAAAATTCACTTGTATATTACAATCCTCATTTCAAGCTCAACCTAAAAACTCAAATGCTCATTACCTACATATCTGGATTGGTTACACAAACCCAGGCATCAAGCAGTTTCGTGCAGATGTTTTGAGCTCTTTGCAAACCTCAGTGTAGCAAAATATTGGAGTTGCAAACTGCATTTAAACTATCCCAAACCTATAATATATCCTCATCACTGCTTGACCATTCTAATTTGCACAATCCACAGTGCACACTGTAAAATGTCGTGAGCAATGCAGACCTAGATGCTTCTCATATGTAAACATTCCATACTTGCTGTCTATGTCATGCCTCAATGTTATAATGAAAATTCAAAAAATCTAAGTAGGTTTTCTCCAATATTGGAACATCAACACATACGTAAATGGGCAAATCCTTTAATAACACAGAAGTATCATGCTAATCTCATCCAACATATATGGCTGAATTATAGGGTTTTGATTCTTTGAATCCACTCCGGAAATGTATGCATTTGAACATCAATGACATATACCTCTCACCAAATATGAAAAGTGCACGTGGGTTAGCAAAAATGGGCAAATCCTTTAATAACGCAGAATTATCATGCTAATCTCATCCAACATATATGGCTGAATTATAGGGTTTTGATTCTTTGAATCCACTCCGGAAATGTATTCATTTGAACATCAATGACATATACCTCTCACCAAATATGAAAAATGCACGTGGGTTAGCAATAAACAATGCAATAAAGTTAAGACAGCTTACTTGATTCTGAGATAATATTTTGAAATTTGTGGAAGAGCATTGTCTCCAACCCTGCACACATATATCCACACAAACAATTTAGAGACATTCTTTCACAAGAATAATCTCTAAGAAATACACATCAAGTCCATAAAGTATATATCAGTATCATATTATAAAGGGAATTTTAATTAAATGAACAAGAAACATTAAAATTTCACTTTGAAGAATCACCAAGGATGAAAAGGCATCCTTACTGATTTTCCGAGGCTAAGAGGGCAAACCAAACAGGATTACTTCTTCTTTCATATTTCATAGAGGAACCGTTTTCCAGAGATCCAGCCACGGCTCTCTGTTTCCTGGATACAGATACTCTCTCTGGACCTGTCGTATGCAATTTCCGTGGCACCTTTGAATTAGGCCCAGGATGAAACTTGCCTGACTCTTTCTTTCTGGCCGAATTGATTGAACTGGAACCCCTCCTCTTCATGCCACTTCCATGCTTTACACTTCGATGCTTATCAGTATGTTCTGTTTTAACTGCAGCTAAGCCTAGCATAGGTAATTGAGATGTCTCAGTCCTGTTTGCTGCCTCTGCAAGACATGCCAGTGGTTCCCAATTTGTAGCTTTGCCTGCTCGTTGTCGAGAAACGTCTTGAGTAGCCATATTTTGTATATCATCATCAGCCATCTGGTTCAATGGTTCACCACCTGAATTACGCTGACATAGTGATGCTCACGTTAGATTTTGAATCTTAAGTGCTGGGCCTGACCAAACATTCAAACCTATGAGCATCTTCTTATTAGAGTGAACATTCATAAAGGCATAGTGGAGCTAAAATGAGGAACTCATTGAAAGGATAAGGATTGGAGAAACTCTGCCTGATGCATTTACAAATATATGTACCCAAGAAAACAGCATATTCATAACTTTTATACCTGTCTCCTTGAACGTTCCAGTGAGTCAAGCCGTTCAGATTGATCATGTGTAATATCCACATCTCTTCCACTATTTATCTTACTGACAATACCCCTTGATGCAGCAGCTTTTCTTGCCACAGCTTTTGTTCGGCTTGATAGACTAACTTGAGCTGAAACTGGAGGAGTATTAATTACTAATGAGGATAATGACCGTTCCTTCCTCCGAGCAGGTGCAGAAATAAGTGGGACATTCTCGGGTGCTTTCATCTTTCTCCTTTTTAAAGGAAATATTTTGGTCCTGACATCTTGTAAGTTGTTATCCGGTCTGTACATAGCAAACATTTAATAAACATGATTACAGTAGTCCAGAACCAGGCCTCTCAAGTCTCCCTGGTTACAGAGAAATATCCAAATGGAACAACAGTTCCTTTCCAATCTAAATGAAAGACTCAAAGTACAAATTCAGATGACAGAAGATGGTAGTATAAACAAATATTTTAATATGCATAAATAAGAAAAGAGCATGATTGTTTCCGATGATACTCGTTAATACTGTATCATACAATTATGCCAGAACTGTTAACTCCACTACCATAATCATTCAACATCTGAAACACAATGAATACCCAAAAGACTGGCTAGAAATCCAAATCTTTTCAAGACCAATTTGACGTTATATCCAAAGATGAATCGTCTTAGAGTACAATGTTGTATCGTAAAGCTTGTCATCTGCAAAATTTAGATTGTAAGGGAACCTGCCCTTGCTGACTTTGAAAAAGATGTTAGAAATGGACTGAAAATCACAAAGATGGCACATAGTCAATCTTAGAAATCTACTACTTTGTTATGGTATCACACAACACTTGGATTGTGTTATCAACCCCAGGTTCACATATTTGGTTAGAGCTCTCAAAAGTCTTCTGAATTTATATTTATATAGGAAACAAAAGGTGAATGAGCTTGGCACACATTTCCTGCAAAGTTGAATGCTCTTTATGCACAACCAAGCGTATCGAAAGCATCACTTTTACGTCTGAATTATATTGAATTACCAAATTTTTAACACAGGGAGTCTTTAGAGATGATATAGCAAGTGATAGCGGTGAGGTATATGTGGTCAATACATTGAATTTTGGGTACCTAAGCTTTTTTACTTTCCAAACCTTCTCTATCCCAATTCCATCTTTATTTCAAGCTACTTGGTTTAGAACTTCCTCATCCTTCCTGCAGACCTGAGAGGTAACTTCAATATAAAAGGTTCTTACCCACTCCATTTCTATCCATGTTAAAGGTTATCGATCTTCACCCTGTCACTAAACTAATAATACTTTACTTCCATTTGTAGGTTAAGGAATGAAAAAACATCCATTTTGCGCCCAGTCTAAGTGACTACTGCCTTAACGGTAGCCATAAACATCCATTTATTTTGAGATGCACTAGGTCTGAAATCAATTTGCTATAAATTCCTTGGGCAAGGCAAGCACTGGTGCAGGCCAGAAAAAATATGAAATAAAAATAAAATATTTTATTGATGATGAATATAATAATATACAAGGCTTCAGATACTTATTATAGAAATTCATTTTAGTTTGAACTTTGAATGGTTACAAGACAATACATCTAGAAGGTCATAATTGTTTGTTTAGTCATATCTCTTCTTCATTCCATAATTAGGTACATAACAAGACTCCCCTTTACAGCTGCTTTGACCTCAAAGCATCGATAGAATGAATGTACTATAATGGTCACACATTAATAGATGTTAGTACCAGATAGTCAAGAAAGAAGCACATGTTTAAACAACATTTGAAAAATTCGGTGATTTTTCACCAACATCCCAAAAAATTGCAATGTCAAACCCTCCCCAAGAAAACGACCCCCAAAAATCAAGACTTTTTCAAAAAATCGGACCATGCAATTTTTCGAAAAAAACGGCCAAAATCACCAGAAAATCACATCACAATGGAAAAAATCGGCTGAAGCAATTTGAGGCATCTTAAAGGCTGATTTTGGGCTTTTGTTCGGTCATTTGTCTTTGCAGCTGTTGCAGAATGAATAGGAAGGGATTTACCTGTTAGCTTGTTAGCTCGGGAGGTACTCCGCATGTTTTGTCTTGTATGCGGATGTAACATTATGTTGACACTACTAGGCACTTAACTTTGTAATGGGATTTTATAAAGATGTAATAAAGTGGTTCTTTTATTAAAGTGACTTTTTAATGAAGTGTAACTTCTAATATTAAAGTTACTTTATTTCATAAAGTGCACTTATGTAATAAAGTGAAATGTACCTTAACATTTTAAGTGATTTATTTTGGAGGGAATAAATCATGGCCCTTGATCTTGTAAAGGCAAGATTAGATCTTGGCCTTTGGATTTAGGGTTGGGGAAGGTGGAAAGACACTTGGGAGGTAAAAGGTCATCTTCAGAAATTATAAAAGAATGCATTGGGTAGTGTGCATGACAAGTGAAGAAGAGTGTGAGACAGATTTCTGAGGAGAGTTTGGAGAGGAAAGTGAGCAGCAAGTTGGCACATTTCCCAAGAGAGCTTGGGTGCAAATCCCAAGGAGGCATTTTCTGTTTTGAGTGTTGCTGTTTTATTTGCTGGACAGGCCATACTGTACAGATCCGTACAGGCCGTACAGAAGCTAACTTTGGCATGGAAATCGAGGCAAGAGAAGGCACGGTTTTCGAGGAAGCATTTGCAAAGTTTTTCGAAGGAGGACGGCCATAGGCAAGGTACAGCTGTCTGTTTTGGGCACATTTTTTCGAGGTGACATTTTCAGCAAATCCATACAGCTGTACGGACTGTGGCACAGGTTTTAAGGCAGTTTTGTGGTGGGACAGTTTTGTGATGTAAGTTGTCTCTCTTGGCTGGAAATTGTATTGTAGCTGCTGATAAATCTTTCCTGAAGCTAATAGAATCTCTCTCTCTCTCTCTCTCTCTTTGGGTTTCCGCACATTGGGGTTTTCCCTGGCATTTGCCTAAATTTCTAAGTTATTCATGGTTGAATGAATGCTGTTCATTGTGTTTATTCCACTGCTAAATTGCTTAGCAATGTGTATTTCTGCATATGGTCATTTCTGAATGTGAGTTTATACATATCAGAGTTCATTGATGACAGTTATCTCTAGGTTGCTAAGTGTATGACAAAATTATTAGCTTGTTGATTTTGTCATTTAAATTTCTACATTACCATCATCACCAACCAAGTATAGGAGGGCCAAATTATTGTTCTCATCACCATCAAAGATTTTTTATTGGAGCACGGATCAATTGCTATCTGCCTACAGTGTTGATATTCTCAGATCCCAAGTATTTCTTCAAATTCCACCCTCTTAACTACTTTTTTTTCCAAATTTATGCAAGCTTTTCAAAGTCCATGTTGCTTGCCTCTAATTATCCTTTTTCATGGCTCATAGAACAATTTAGAGGTCTGTTTTTTTTACCAGCAGTGCTTGATGTTCATTTTTTCTTTTGCCCTAGGTTTGAAGTTGGAAGTTGAGTATTGCCTTGCTAATATGAAAATACCTTTGGACCCATTTTGGCAGTATAGTGAACCTTGAGACGGGGCAAAATAACAAAGATTGCCTTATAAACTGTGTGGCCAGCAAATGATAGGAGAGGTTAGCCAATTGAAGTACCACTTGGCTAAAATCTCTAGGCATGATGTTGGGATTTCTATTGCATCAACCCAAACATTATGCAGGCTACCCATGATGCTATTTATGAAAAGGATAAAATGAGGGAAGAGGCAATTTCTACCAAAGCTGAACTTGCCACCAGCGGAGTAGCTAGATCCTCAAGAGCCAAAAGCATATCTGGGACTCGGGGCAATGAGAGGGGCTCCACAGATTCACCTTCCACAAGGACCTCACCTTTCTTTGTTCCAAGAACCAGGGATGCGGCACAACCTTCCACAAGGACCTCGCCTTTCTTTGTTCCAACAACCAGGGATGGGGCACAACCTTCCATCCGATCAATGGTTAAAGAAAAGGAGAAGCATAAAGCAAGCAGGGTTGTGGGGAGGTTCCTTCTCTAGAGTGATATACCTTTAAACATCACAAAGACCAATCCATTTTTTCAGTCAATGTGTGATGCTATCGCTGATGTTGGCCCATGGTATAAGTGCCCTACCTATGAGGAGTTGCAGTGGCCAATTCTTCAAGCAGAAAAGAATGGCATCAACACTAGATTGAAGGACCTAAAGAATTCATGGGAGTTTGTTGGATGAACAATGATGTCCAATAGTTGGACATATGGGAAAGGTAGGACCCTTCTTGACTTCTTGGTACAATGTACTAGGGTTACAATGTTTATTAAATCCATTGATGCATCAACACGTGTTAAAGATGCGACAGTGTTGTGTGAATTGATGGATGGAATCATCCAAGAGATTGGTTTGCAACATGTTGTGCAAATCATAACAGATAATGCAGCTAATTATGTGGCTACCAGCAAGTTGTTGATGGAGAGGCACCCCAAAGGTTTTGGACTCCATGTGTTGCCCACTGCATCAATTCGATGCTCAAGGATGTGGGAAAAAAATCCTTCATCAAGGAGCTCATTGATTGGGATAGGAGCATCACAAAATTCATATATAACCATGCATTTGTTCTTAGCCTCATGAAGAAATTCACAAGAAACAAGGGAGTTGTTGTGTCCTATAATCACATGTGTATCCAGCAACTTCATTTCTCTTCCGTATATGCTCCATTGCGAGGTTTAGTTGAAGCATATGTTTGTTTGTGATGAGTGGCAAGATTGTCCATTTAGTAGAAGACAGGATGGGACTGCCATCGCTAAACTAGGGTACATTAGTTCCATCTAGGAAAGAGTGCAAGAAGTATGCACAGTTAGCGGACCTTTAGTAAAGGTTCTCCACTTGGTTGATGAGGATAAGCTTGCAATGGTCTACTTGTATGAGGCCATAGATAGGGCCAAAGAAGCTATCCAATCTTATTATGTTGGCAAGGGAACCCCTGGATATGATAAATACATGATGATCTAGGATTTGATTGATAGCCGATGGACCAAGATGCTCCATCAGCCCATTCTTGCAACAAAACTTTTCTTCAACCTCGCCTATGCTTACTCATGCAACTTTGATTTCAATGTCATGGTTACGGAAGGGCTCCTAACATGTCTCCAAAGGATGGTACCTAATGTTGATGCTCACAAAACAATTAATCGTAAGATGGAGATGTATCGAGAAGCTAGCAGGGTATTTGGCTTTGTTAATGTTGTCAATGAAAAGAATATTTTGATGCCATGTACGCCACTAGAATTTAAAATTTTGATTATGTGTTTTATTTGAAAATTGAATTATGTTTTCTTTATTTCTTATTTTCCACTATAATGAAATGCTAAGTAACAAGGCACCGCCCCTCGGGGTGTCATGTTTGTATCGTGCGTGTCGAACACATGCCCTAGACGTGTCCTACCTATTCAACTCTAAAATACATTTTTTCATTGTTATTTTTTCACTTTCAATTGTACGAAAAGAGCTCTTATGGTCTCTCATTGTACGAGTGAAGGGTAAAATCAAGATTTGAAGGGATTCCAAGTGTTATGTAAATGTTCTGCTTTTAAAAAAAATGGATCTTTATGTTTATATTTCATTTTTGTATTTGTAATTTTTTTTTTATATATATATATATATATATATATATATATATATATTTAAATGAGTGATTTGTGGGATAACTTGAGTATTGATACAGATGGTGGTAATGCAATGAGAGAAATTGCTCTTGATGGTCTTTGTTGGTCACAAGTTAAGTATGTTTTGCAATTCTTCAAGCCAATTTATAACATGATTCAATTTGCAAATTCAAATTGGCCAATCATTAGGGAGGTGTATGAGAAGATGGACACCATCCTAGGCCAAATTAAGGACATTATTCAACCTAGAGATGTGAACTAGTTAATCATATATGAATATAGGTGGACACATGGTGGGAAAAGATAAACATTCCACTACATGCCTTGACATATGTGCTTACACCTGTTGAAATAATCTAACTGCGAAGAGCATTCTTATTATTATTTTGTTATTGGATTAAATCCCCATTGCGGATTAATCATGTCATTATTATTATTGTTGTTATTGGATTAATCCCCACTGAGGATTAATCATGTCAGTAATTGTATAAGGACCAAATCCCCTTTTGCGGATTGGTCATCGGACAATTACAAAGTGCAGAATAAGAATTCGGCCCCAACAGTTATAATGGAAGACCCAGAATTAATTAAAGGTGGGTTTACCCATCCCGAGTGAGAGGTCGGCCCTGCCAGTTGTGACCTTTCACACGTGCCAGTCTGATATAAATAAAAGGCTAGCGCCTCACTTCAAACACACAACTCACTTGCTCATTCTCTTATGAGGCAAGCTGCAATTACTAGTTGGAGAGAGGAGAAGAAGGGTGGTGCATCTCTTGGGGAGGACTTTCTGCATTGGTTTGAGTTATCTCTTGAACATTGCATAAGTTATTTATGATAAGGAAGTTTTTGTTGGGTTTTCTTCCCCTGGAGGGTTTCCCAGGATAAATGTTGTGTCTCTTGTGAATGTGTATTTCTCAGTGATCATGTTCTTATTATGCCCTTATCTAATGAAATGCAAAGAACTATAATAATGGCATAAACATTAACATGGTTTCAGAGCCAACCTGAAGAAAGCATTATTTGCAAGAAGAAAAACGTCACTGTTACCGTACCCAAAAATTAGGGTTTTGCAAAAGTGAATATTTTCAGCTCCCCAACCTCCTAGAAAGCTACGCCCTCCCCCAAGGATCAATTTGGCACCTAGAGCGCACCTTTTCAGTGGTTGGACCTCCCGGAAAGTGAAACCCTAGTTTCACAAAAGTACCAGAAGTACCAAAAAACCAGTACCAGAAGTACCAGAAAACCAGTACCAAAAGGATTAATCCCCATTGAGGATTAATCATGTCGGTAATTGTATAAGGACCAAATCCCCTTTTGCGGATTGGTCATCGGACAATTATAAAGTGCAGAATAAGAAGTCGGCCCCAGCAGTTATAATGGAAGACCCAGAATTAATTAAAGGTGGGTTTACCCACCCAGAGTGAGAGGTCGGCCCTGCCAGTTGTGACCTTTCACACGTGCCAATCTGATATAAATAAGAGGCTAGCGCCTCACTTCAAACACAACTCACTTGCTCATTCTCTTATGAGGCAAGCTGCAATTACCAGTTGGAGAGAGGAGAAGAAGGGTGGCGCATCTCTTGGGGAGGACTTTCTGTATTGGTTTGAGTTATCTCTTGAACATTGTATAAGCTATTTATGATAAGGAAGTTTTTGCTGAGTTTTCTTCCCCTAGAGGGTTTCCCAGGATAAATGATGTGTCTCTTGTGAATGTGTATTTCTCAGTGATCCTGTTCTTATTATGCTCTTATCTAATGAAATGCAAAGAACTATAATAATGGCATAAACATTAACAACACCAAAATAATAGCATACATCATTGTTGCAAGCACCAACGCATAGTGGTAGGATGAAGAGAGAACCACAGTAGGATCCAAAGGTTCAGATTGGTTATATGCAAGCATTAGACATCTAACAAACTAGTCCCTGATGAGGAGTGTGATACCATACGACAACCATTGAACCACTACATCAATGGAAACCATTCCTTCGAAACCAACCATGCAAATGGAGATTGAAGGAATATGTTTTCTCTTGAGTGGTGGAACATGCATGGTGGTTCTAACCCATAGTTACAACATCTAACAACACGGGTGCTTCCATAGTTGGTGAAAACTTCTTCAAAAAAGAGGTGTTGGAGCACCCACAGTTTCATCTACAGTGTCAGAAGAAATAGCGTGAATGTAAACTAGTCAAATGTTAAGTTTGTAGCTCGGATGGTATTAATCTCCTAGTCATGATAATTTTCTTAAGTGAAATGTGACTAATTAAAGTGGTTAAGTGAAAAATAAATATTTCCTAAGTCTAACTTAGGAAATGTCACTTATTAATCACTTTAGTTACTTTTCTTCTAGAAGCATCTAGATTAGATCTAGTGAATGCTTGATTCAAGTCGTTGGAGATTTAAAAGGAGGAGAGATGGCTTGATGGAGACATTCATATCTGAGAGATCGATTCGACACTGAGGGTTTCATTTGCTGCAGATTGACATTGTGGAGGGGTTTCTTACAGAGTGAGGAGGCTGAGTTGGAGAATAGGAAGGATTTTTCTTTCATGCCCAAACAGTGATGAGACTAGGCAAGAGACTACGGTCGAATATCCTCAGTTGTGAGGAGAAGCCTGCTACAGGAAAACAACGATCTGGTTGTGTGAAGGAAGTGAGGACCATATCAACTAGAAAGTGCCACGATCTAGTTGCAGGGGCAGTGTAAAGGTATGTGAGAGGGTTGTGTTGGGGTTGCATAACCAAGAGGGAGAAAGTCGTGGCTTCTCCTGTCCATATTGTGCCAAGGAAAGGGTGGTGCAGGTCAGCTTGTGTGTTGATATCACCTACAGTACTTAAACAGTCACATACAAATTGCAAACAGAAGTTCAAGTTCTGATTTATGCTACATTTCTCTGTAAAGAATTGATAACAGATTTGGCACCGGTTCTATCTTTTGGCTAAATCTGTTGAAGCAATAATATAAATGTGACAAACAACCTGTTTGACAACTATAAGAATATACAGTATAAATAGGATAATACACAATAATCCATTAAGGATGGTAAATATAATTGAATGATAGATGATATCTATACAATGAGAATGAGGACTCACTTATATACCCACACAGGGGTGCCCTTACTAACAGTCATGTCCTTTGAGACATTTCTTTTCATTATTACTAACTATTATTTATTAATTTATTATTTAATCATTATATATTTATATCTTTATTTATATGTATATTTATGTTCATAACATTGCCTTCCTCTTAAAAATGTTTTGTCCTCAAAGCATACTTATGGAAGACTTATCTCTTGCTCTGGCTTGTAATATTGTCTCTTGATTCTTCATCTTTAAGCTAGTGATTGTTGAGGACCTGAGACAATAGGATCTTCTAAGCGCTGAGCAAAACTGTCGAATTGTAAAGGAGTCTACCCACCATAGTTCGATCTTTTGTGGAAATGTCTGTTTATAGGGTTCTTGAAAGAAACTTGATGTATTTCAACTCTTATGATAGCGTCTACTTTGAGCACCACTTGTACTGGAAGTAATATTCTTCAGAATATCTATCATTTCCTTCTGTTGAGACATTGATTGATTGAAATATCTACTTTTGTGATTAGGATGTCGATAAGGCATCCTTGCAACTTGATCTTTATTTTTTATACTTGCATCTTTTTCTTGATTAACTTTTCGAATTGAGTCTTCTTCATATCTCTGGCTTGTTTGTACCTCGACATTTGAAAACTTTTTTATATCAGCTGGATCTGCCTCCTTTTGAGTTGTAAGGTTGATTGGGTCTGTCATTGTTTCCTTATCGACTAATGATGTTTTGTGATCTAGCTTTTCTTGTAAAGTCTTCTTATCATGCTTCAATTTTTCAATTTGTGTTAGTAAATTTTGATTATGAATCCGTAGGCGTGAAATTTCTTCATCTTCTGATTTGTTGACTTTATTTATAATATTTCGATTCTCTGGCTTTTCATCTTTCATTTTTTTTAATTTGTTCAAGCAATTTTTTATTAAGGTTCTTCAAACAAGAAGCTTCTTCATCCTTTCTTGATAATTTCTTCCCGAGATCTTGATTCTCTTGCTCCAACTCTTGGATGCGTTGTTTTGTATCCCTTGACTTCTTAATCTGAGTAAGTAGTTTTTCACTATGAATTTTTAAGTGAGATATTTCTTGGTTTTTATCCCCAATAACTTCATCATATTCTTTTGCATCTTCGATATCGAGTTCTGATTATCTGGAAGGATCACCTTCGAGATATCTCTAAAGTCTTTTGATGAAGGTGTTATCGATTTTGACCTCATAGTAATGTTTTGAAGAGTCATCATCTTCTTTTTATAGGGAAAAGTCACAAACTTTTTTTCTATGTTTAAAATGAAGGTACCTAGTTTTGTTAACCAATGTAACCCGAGAATGATGTCAATCTCTTCTTGAAACATAGTTGTAACATTGAATTGAGATATATATTCATAATCATCAATTGTTACTTGCAAGTCTTTAATTTCATATTGTCTCTTGCAAAAAATATTTGTCTTTTCACTTATGTTATGCTCCGAAATAAATAATTGATTCGCCAAATTAATATTAATAGAATTCTCATCCTGGGTAAAGTTGATAACGATGTTAACGTCTCTTCCTTGAATAATCCCCTTTAATGTAAATAACCCGTAAGTTGAACTGCAACATCCTTCATAAGAAAATCTTGCATTCGTCATTTTAGACTCCATTTTGTTTTTAGTTGCAAATTTACAGTAAATAATACTTTGATTTTTAATGTAATACCCTTGGTGTTTATCACATCTTTTTTCCGAAGGCAATTGAATACCTTTTTAATCTCTTCTTTTAATATCGTCGTATATAGCTTTTATGAACTTTTTTTTTTACTTTAAAAGTTACTTAGTTATATAACTTAACTTTTAGAATATAATAATATATTCAATTGACACCTTTTCAAGTACTAAATTCTTGTACTTAGATATAAAATAATTTAATATTATCTCACAAAAAACTCCTCATTAAATACTCCTTTTCCTGATATGCTTTATGCTTTTATTAAATCGAATACCCTTCTTGTGAACTTATGTCTTCAGTTTAAAACTTCCTCGATATCTTGTCTCATATATGTGTATATTAATTTGTTTTAAGAACTTTGTAAACCTTTTAAAAACCATCAATACCCTTATATATATTTATAATTGATATATATATATATATATATATATATATATATATATATATATATATATATATAATAATAATAATAATACAGATACTCCTTGATAAGGTGACTTCACACCTCACAGCAAATTAAATTATTTAATATGGATCTGCTCTTAACTAATTCTTAATGACGACAAGGCTCAACAAATGTGACCCTACGTATCTCCTTTCACCAATAACTCTTTTAGTGGATAAGGGTGGGTATTCGTAATGACATGAGTCGCGGGCAAACAGGCGGCGACTCTCTAAACGAAAGTTATCCCTTCATGACAGCAGATTTTGTGGATGCCCACGTTAGTTCCACCTTGACAACCCTGTATAACCTTGTTTCAACGGAGTAGTGTTAGATCTTATTTCCTAATAGGTGGCTGGTGTTAATTGATTCAGTAACCCGATGCTATCGAATATTTTGAGTTGTATTTTATGTTATTCCGTCCTCCTGTCCAGTTTCTTCTCTCGGTTCTAGCGGAAACTAACGGTGGATGGTACAGTCGTGGCTACAAACGATACAACTGTAGCAGTTGATGGCACAGCGGATGTTTGAGAACTTTTTTCTTTCTTTCAATAAATTCTTCTTCAATTTTGGAGCAAACAAAATGTTTTTTTCTTCACTCGAATTTTTGAACTGTAAATGGCCAAGGGCCTACTGTGATGTTGCCAAGGGCAACAAAATATTGACTTGCAGCGGAATACATTTTTTTCTCTTTATCTTTTTTTTAAACAGAATTTTTTTCGTTGTAGATGGCCAAAAGCCTGTTGTGGTCAATTGACCTGGAGAGCAGAGAATCTCTGAAAAAATGGAGGTGGCCAAAGGCCAAATCAAACAAGGTTTGAAAAGAGGGTTTGTGGCCAAGGGCCAGGATCAAAAACAAGGCTCTAATACCAATGTGACAAACAACCTGTTTGACAACTATAAGAATATCCAGTATAAATAGGATAATACACAATAATCCATTAAGGATGGTAAATATAATTGAATGATAGATGATATCTTTACAACGAAAATGAGGGCTCGCTTATATACCCACATAGGGGTGCCCTTACTAATAGACATGTCCTTTGAGACATGTGTTTTCATTATTACTAACTATTATTTATTAATTTATTATTTAATCATTATATATTTATATGTATATTTATGTTCATAACAATAAACCCTTTGTTTGTTGGTTTTCCCCGGAGGTTGGGATTTCCAGGGTATATCTGGTGTTCATATTTTTTTGTGTGTTTTCTGATTTATTCCGATGTGCAAGCAAGTTATTGACTCAGTAAATGTTACAGATTTATAGATCAGATTAGAATTTGTTGTTGTTCTTTTATGGGCTAATAAAATTCTATTGAAATCTGAAACTAAGAGTGTCAGGTCTAAAAAAAATAACATGGTATCATAGTAGTGCCTTTGTTTATTCACACAGAAAAACATAGTCAGATCAAAGGAATTTGATACAGCGGATCTAGTTCAGATCTAACAGATCTAGTGCAGATCTAGCAAATCTAGTTCAGATTCAGCAAACCTTCTTCAATTACAGACTTCAGATCTCCATGGCTACGAGCATGAGGTATGAGGACAGATTGGAGGGAGCCTCCAACTATCTTCAGTGGAAGGTCAGGATTGCAGCAGTGTTCAAGGAGAACAAGTTGTGGACTCTTGTCAATACTACAATTACTGTGTCGACAAATGATCTAGTGGCTTTGGACCTCCATGAGGTAAAAGAAGCCAGGGAGCAGAGGATCTTGTTGGACAGTTTCAAGGACCATCTGATCCCGCATCTTGTTGAAAAGAAGACAGTGAAAGAGATGTGGGATGCATCGAAAAAGTTGTATCAAAGTGATAACCAGAATAGGAAGATGGCGCTCAGGATAAGCTACATAGCACAAAGATGTCCCAAGGTGAGAACATAACTTCCTACCTGACCAAGCTTCGACAAATCAAAGATGAACTAGCAGCAGTAGGGGATATTATACCAGAAAGTGAGTTGGTACGCATAGCCTTAAATGGCTTTGGCAAGCAATGGGACATGTTTGTCAAATGTGTGGTGGGTCGTGAGACGTTGCCTATGTGGGAGAGGCTATGGGACGACTTTATCAAGGAGGAGATACGGGAGGGGTCTCAACGACTGTAGAAATTTAATGACAAAATCAGCGTGCACTATATTATGTCATACACTTAACAACCTAGAGATAACCATCATCTATGAACTCTGAAATGTATAAACCCACATTCAGAAAATATTATGAGCAGTAATACACATTGCCAAGCACTTTTGCAACGGAATAAACACAATGAATAGCAATCACACATCCATGTAATACTCAAAAATTTAGGTAACCAGCCAGAGAAAACCCCAATGTGGGGAAACCCAAAGAGAGAGAGAGAGATTTTATTAGCTTCAGGAAAGTATACCATAAGCAAAATTACAATTTCCAGCAAGAGAAATCCACTTACAACACCCAACAATCCCACTCCTTTCTACCTAGAAATCTGTCCCAAATCCATACTGTTGTACGGCCCTCCTTTGCTAGACAACACCTAGAAAAATGTGCCAAACAGAAGTTGTACGGACATAACTGTACAGCCCCTTCTACATCAAAAAATACTCCAAACAACCTCGATTTTCGTGCTCACAATTTGCCTCGAAAAGCATGCCCTCTTCCTTATTGTACGGACTATACGGATCTGTACAATACAACCTCCATAACAACAATAAATTTCAGCCACTTCTAAACAAAAACTTTCCTTGGTAAATGTGCCTAATCTCCCTTGGGAAATGCACCCTCCTTGCTGCCCACTTTCCTCTCTCAAGCTCTCTCGGAAATCTCTCAATATCCTCTTCTCATTGTTGTGTCTTGCACACTACCCAATGCATTCTCTTATAATTCGAAAATGACCTTTCACCACCCTAAATTCAAAGGCCAAGATCTAATCTTTCCTTTACATGATCAAGGGACACGATTCATTCCCTCCAAAATAAATCACTTAAAATATTAAAGTGCAATTTAACTTTATAACATAAGTGCACTTTATGAAATAAAGTCACTTTAATATTAGAAGGTCTAAAAAGTCACTTTAGTAAAAGAACCACTTTATTACAATTTTATAAAAACCCATTACAAAGTCAAGTGTTTAGTAGTGCATATATAAGGTTACTTCCACATACAAGACAAACATGCGGAGCACCTCCCAAGCTATAAAAGCTAACAATGAGGAGATCAAACGAAGAAGTTTGATGACGAGGAAAATCTTGCCTTGGCATTAAAGAAGGGTAAGAACAACAAGGGTGCTTCTTCTAAATAGGATGGCAAGAAGAAGGTTGACACCAGCAAAGTCAATCAATGCCCAAACAAGAAGAGGAGCAAAGCCAAGGGGATGACTGCTACAACAGAAGTGGAAGCGTTTGCATCCAAGTTCAAGGATGAGTTTTCACTCATAGCGTGCCTATCTAGTTCCATGGTCACAGGCACTTGGTATATTGACAGTGGCGCATCTTGCCACATGACATGGGTTTGTGAGTACTTCAGCAAGCTGGACAAGAGTGCTTCAGACTTATACATCACACTTGGTGATGATGCAAAGTACAAACCAGTAGGGATTGGAACTATAAAGTTTCAGAGGGAGTCAAGTAAACCTTTTTCTATTAGTGATGTACTTTTTGTTCTTGGTTTAACAAAGAATTCGATCTTTGTCTCACAATCGGAAGACAAGGGATATGTGGCCACTTTTCGGGATGGGAAGGTGTACATACATCCAAAGGGCTCTAGCGCAAGCATCAGCAAAGTATTGGGTGTGAGGAGAAAGAAAGTGTACAAGCTACAGTTTGAGCCAGCATGTGCGTTGATGAGCAACAGTAGTAATGGCCGAGATTTCGGGGAGCTTTGGCACATTTACATCATGGAGCACTCAAGGTGCTCAAGGAGTCTGTGACTGGGCTTCCAGACTTCAGTTTTGATCAGCACAGCGTGTGCAAAGGGTGTGCTTTGGGCAAGTACACCAAGACAGTTTTTCCTGGCAACGACAGCAGAGCCAAAGGGATTTTGGACTTGATTCATTCGGATGTTTGTGGACCCATGTCATCAGTTTCACTGAGTGGGTATGAGAACTATGTCACTTTTATAGATGACTAATCTAGGAAAACCTGGATATTCTTTATGAAAACAAAGGACTAAGTCTTCATTCGGTTCAAAGAGTTCAAAGCTCTTGTGGAGAACCAGACAGAAAGAAAAATTAAGTACTCGGGTCAGACAATGGAGGTGAGTACACCTCGAATGCCTTCAAGGAATTTTGTGCAGCATCAGGGATCAAGAAAGATTTAACCGTGTGTCATATAATCCATAGCAGAACGGTGTGTCAAAAAGAAAGAACAAGTCAATTGTTGGAGCAGCTAAAGCTATGTTGCATGATCAGGAGTTTCCCATGTTTCTATGGGATGAGGCATGCAACACTGCAATCTATCTGCAGAACAGCAGTTCGCACAAAGTGTTGGGGAAGAAGACGCCTGAAGAGGCGTTCACAGGGAAGAGGCCAGAGATTGGTCACTTGCGCATCTTTGGGTGCTTGGTATACTGTGATGTTCCGACAGAGAAGAGAACCAAGCTGGAACCTACAACAGAAAAAGGCATTTTGGTCAATTATAGTGAGACCTCAAAGGCCTATAAGGTCTACATTCCAACTCTTAGAAAAACAGTGGTGAGAAGGGATGTGAGATTTGAGAAGGACAGGGCTCTCAGGAAGTCCAATGAACAGATGACAGTAGAGGGAAAGATTCAAATCATGTAATGTTCCCAACCAAATTTGCTTGGAATATGTTAAGTTTTATGGGTTTTCTGGTTGTGGTAATTCGTCAAACAGTTTGCTTGCAGAGTATTTCTGGGTTGTTTACGGTTTGATATTTATGTGTTTTTGCAGCCAATAGTTGCATATAACAAATAGATAAGAAGATAACTAAACTTCAGTAAAAACCCGTGAAGGACAATACAATAAAATAGCCACAAATCAAATCTGACCTTTATTTATTAAATAAGTCGCTCCATAAATGAAATATTCAGATCTGGAAATACATATATCAGATTGGTTCTATGGTTGTAGGTAGCTCCAAAAACAAGATAGAACAATGAGATGCAGCTCCTAAAATTCTCCAAACACCTCCTTAAGTCTGGATCTCCAAAATGGCTTTGTTCCTCGACATTGTATGATCACCCTAGCTGGAAAGTGTGCCCCACTGGTTGTAGAAACCCAAGCAAATTCGGCCTCTTCAGAAATGGCCTCAAACCCTCTGTAAAATGATGCCCAACTATAGATTTGATGATGGAAAACACATGAGAAGAGATCCCTTTGTTGTAGCAAGAGATTCAACCCTCCAACTGACTATATCACTAAGTGCCAATGTGCCCTCATTGAGGAGTTTCGCCCAGCTCTGAGAAATGATAAATTTGGAGGATAAGAAACCCCCACAAGTGCCAAAAGAGGCACTCTGATGATGGAAAAGAGCCTCCAATCAAGATCTGGCCTAAACCAAGCTCTACAAACCAAATCGAAATCTCCTTTGCTAACTGGTGCGCCCTCTCTGCATAAACCCTCTAAGTTGCGCCCTTTTTCACTAACTGATGATTGGAATGGATCTGAACTGAGATAGAAACTGAAGTAGAATAGTGAGCGAGGAAGATTTCACCTCCTTGGCCAAGCTTGGATCAGGAAAGGTGGAACCTTTCACCACCGAGAGGATCTCTAGGGTTTGTTCAGTCAAAACCCTCAAAACCCCCAAGTGCATGGGCTCTCTAGCAAGAAGTCAGACATCAAAATGATAATCAACATAATGAAAGAATAGAAGCCCCTATCTCTCTTTTATACTCCTGTTCACCTTTTCTCTCCAAGTGACTTTTAATTTACTTTTTATATTTCATCATAAAATCACTTTATTAATTAATTAACCTTTTTTCCTCTTAAAAGTAATTAATTTTCCCTTATGGCATCTCCGGCCACTGAAAGTCACTTTTCATAATCTTATCCTGTAGAGCTTTTTCAAGTATTATGCCCAAAATGACCTCCTTAGTGAATTTAATTAAAATATGCTCCATAATAACTCAAAATTACAGAAATCATCGAAATGCAACAAAACCAAAGACAAGTTGTGCGGAATGGATCATGATGATGAATAAAGGTAAATAAACCAAGTTGGGCCCCACAAACTCCACCAAACCCTTTGATCTCTCTGATGTCATAGTCTTACCCCTATGACCTGGTGGACTCAAGCCTTCTGAAGTGAATCTCACTGCATAATAAGGGGATCCAAAAATGGAAACATTACAGATCATACCCAAGGAGGAGGACATCCAGGAACCCAGACTTCAGTGCAGGGTGGACAGCAGCAGCAGTAGACTGAGTAGGTAGAGCAGCGTGAGCAGCATGACGAGCATGATGAGGAGCATGATTCTCCATTCACACAGGTCGAGTCTTCTAGTAGGAGGAGGCCAAAGTGGGTTGAGCGAACAATGAAAGAAGCTCAGGAGCAGGTGGATGCTCCAAGGATATCAATCAGGCAGGGAAGACCGCCTTAGAGATTTTCCAGCTATATGGCTCTTATGAGCGAACTGATAGAGGTCGAGCCTTCCAGCTTTTAGGAGGCATCTGAGCAACATGTGTGGAGAGATGCCATGACGAAAGAGTATTCTTCTATCATGAAGAACGACATATGAGAGGTTGTGTCACGACCTGAGAGAAAGTCAGTGATTGCATCCAGGTGGATATACAGGATCAACCATGTTGCAGATGGCAATGTGTACAAGTTCAAAGCCAGGTTTGTGGCTAAGGGCTTCTCATGGAAGGAAGGGATTGACTTCAATAAGACATTTGCACCCATGGTGAGATATTCTTCTATCAAGGCAGTGATATCCATAGCAGTTGAGTTGGGTTGGGAGATCCACCAGATGGATGTCAAGACAGCATTTTTGAATGGAGTGGTAGAGGAAGAGATCTACATTGAGAAACCAAGGGATTTGAGGTGCACAGCAGGGCATCTCATGTTTGCATATTGAAGAGAGCGCTATATGGGCTCAAGCAGGCACCACGTGCCTGGTACAGCAGGATCGACAATTATTTACTTGGGATGGGAAACACCAAGAGTGATGTTGACTCTAACCTTTACTATATTTTGGTTGGAGGAGAGCCACTTATTCTTGCGTTGTATGTAGATGACTTGTTTATGACAGGATCAAGGAAGCTCGTAGAAAAATGCAAGAGAGATCTTGCTAATGAGTTTGAAATGAAGGACTTGGGGCTCATGCATTATTTTCTTGGTTTGGAGGTGTGGCAAAAAGATGGGCAGATTTTCCTTGGTCAGGGAAAATATGTTATAGAGATCTTGAAGCGCTTTGGTATGCAGGATTGCAGGTCTACGGCAACACCTATGATTACAAACTGGAAGCAGATCAATGCATGCAAGTTAGAGGGAGTGGATCCCACACTCTATAGATAGCTCATAAGTTCTCTGATGTATCTGGTCAACACCAGGCCAAACTTGAAATTTGCAGTAAATACACTCATTCAATTTATGGTAGAGCCAAAACATGTTCACTGGGTGGCTGTGAAACATGTGTTGAGATATCTGCGCGGGACAATTGAGTTCGGATTGAGCTATATCCAAAGGAGTGGAGTATAGCTAGTGGGTTATTCAGATGCAAACTGGGAAGGCAACTTTGTAGACAGGAAGAGCACGTCAGATTGTGTTTTCAACTTAGGTTCAGGTGTTATTTCTTGGTTCAACAAGAAGCAGAAGTCCGTGGCGTTGAGTTTTGCAGAGGCTTGAGTATATGGCAACCAGGTTGGCATCATGTTAAGCTATTTGGCTTTGGAAGCTATTCATGTGGCTATTTGGACAAGAGTTGGATGCGACAATGATCCATTGTGACAATCAGAGTTGCATTTAGCTCTCTGAGAATCCTATGTTTCTCGACAAATCCAAACACATTGAGATTCGTTATCACTTCATCAGGGATTACATGCAGAGGGGTATTGTGAAGTTGCAGTATGTGCATACCAGTGAGCAGATTGTAGACTTACTCACAAAGCCTTCAGTGAAAGGAAAATTTGTCTTTTCAAAGACAAGTTGGGGGTTGTGAAGAATATCTTCCTCGCTAAGAGGGAGTGTTAAGTTTGTAGCTCGATATATCAATCTCCTAGTCATATTAATTTTCTTAAGTGAAATGTGACTAATTAAAGTGGTTAAGTGAAAATAAAATATTTCCCAAGTCTAACTTAGGGAATGTCACTTAATAATCACTTTAGTTACTTTTCTTCTAGAAGCATCTAGATTAGATCTAGTGAATGCTTCATTAAAGCATAGCCATTGATGTGGAAAGCTAGATATCTAATCTCAGCCTTTGATTCAAGTCGCTGGAGATTTAAAAGGAGGAGAGATAGTTTGATGGAGACATTCAGATCTGAGAGATCGATTTGACACTGAGGGATTCATTTGCTGCAGATTGACATTGTGGAGGGTTTCTTGCAGAGTGAGGAGGCCGAATTGAAGAATAGGAAGGATTCTGCCTTCATTCCCAAGCAGTCGCGAAACTAAGCAAGAGACTAGGGCCGAATATCCTCAGCTGTGAGGATAAGCCTGCTACAGGAAAACAATGATCTGGTTGTGTGAAGGCAGTGAGAACCGTATCAGCTAGAAAGTGCCACGATCTGGTTGCAGGGGCAGAGTAAAGGTATGTGAGAGGGTCGTGTTGGGGTTGCATAACCAAGAGGGAGAAAACTGTACCTTCTCCTGACCATATTGTGCCAAGGAAAGGGTGTTGCAGGTCAGCTTGTGCACTGATATCACCTACAGTACTTTAACAGTCACATAGAAATTGCAGACAGAAGTTCAGGTTCTGATTTATGCTACATTTCTCTGTAAAGAATTGATAATAGATTTGGCACCGGTTGTATCTTTTGTCTGGATTTGCAGAAGCAATAATATAAACCCTCTGTTTGTTGGTTTTCCTCGGAGGTTGGGATTTCCAGGGTATATCTGGTGTGGATATTTTTCTGTGTGTTTTCTGATTTATTCCACTGTGCAAGCAAGTTATTGAGTCAGTAAATGTTAGAATTTGTTGTTGTTCTTTTCTGGGTGAATAAAATTCTATTGAAATCTGAAACTAAGAGTGCTGGGTCTAAGAAAAATAACATCAAAGAGCATGGTTTATGTGCATTACAACTTGCAAATATTGTCCCATTATTGTGACAAGCCAAAGATGGATAAATCTAAGACTCGGGCCAATAATCCAGAGGAGGATAATTTGGAGAATGGAGCAATTGGAAAATGTAACAAATATAAATATATATAGAATATATAAATATAAATAAATAATCATTAAATAATAATAATTAATACATCATAATGAAAAGACATGTCTTATTCAAAAGACATGTCTATTAATGAAAGGGCACCCCTGCGTGGGTATATATGGCCCTCATTGTCATTGTAATCGATCATCTCATTCATATTCTTATTCAATATATATTTTTACTATCCTAAATGGATTACCTTATTCTATCCTACTTAAATTGGATATTCTTATAATCGCCAAACAAGTTTGTTTGTCACAGTGGTGTCAGAGCCTCGTTTCTGATCTAGGCCATTGGCTGATTTGGCTTTTGGCCAACCTCCATTTCTCAGAGTTTCGCTGATCTGGTCCTAGACCATCAACTGGCATTTGGCCATTAAAAAAAAAAATTCAAAAGCCTATTGAAGACAAATATCTGCTGCAATTTGAAGAATTCTGTGAAAAAATTTCCGCTCCAAATCTGATAAACATAACCAAAAGTGACGAAAAAAAAATTATTGTTCCGCTGCTATATGAGAAGACTGTCTGCTGCAAATTAAGAAAATCAAACATTTCAAAACATCAAGAATAAGAAGAAGAGTGCACACAGTCCTTACGACTTTAATTGAAGATAAAAACAATTTGTACAGTCATTAAAATTAATAGCAGAGCCTTACTCGACTGTACAACCACCAATTGTAATTAGTTAATTGGCAAATAAAAATTGAAGTATAGTACCAGAAATTTCGTCCGTACATTGATGTATGATACAGCCATCATTTCCAGCCATACCAGCCACAATTTTCGTACAGCTGCCATTTCCGTATGCAAATTATAGCCACGATTTTAATTTCTATATCCGCCCGTACTGTTAATCCACTGCCATGTCGTACAGTTCATATAACTCGCTGCATTTACTGTACAACAGCTGCCAATTATGCGGGCATTGCTGCTGGCTGTCTCTACTGAATTCTGTACAATATGTGGGCATTGTTGTACTAGCCAAAAAATTGTCGCCGTTTTCTATCCGTACAGTTGGCTATTTAAAAAAACTAAATGTTAGTACTGTCCATACGGAGGCTGCTGTTTTAGAAAAGTCGCAACCTTTAATTGTTTCATACACCCCCACCAATTTGGTGTCTGGCTTGGCCGTGACCTTAAAAACCTTAAAAATAGATTATTATTATTATTAAGGTCGAAAAAAGATTTAAGGAAAAAGGATTAAGTATATTAAGTGAATATATTATTTTATTGGAAACACTTTATTTATTGAAAAAAGGGAAATAAAAGCATTATAAAATTTCTTTATATAAGTCACAGTAGTTGGCAAAAGGAAAAACATATTTGAAGTTCCTTAAAAATATATTTATATATATTTAAAAATATATTTATATATATAAAAGAAGGAAAACAAAAAGGAATTATCAAGGAAATTATATATATATATATATATATATATATATATATAAAGAGAAAAAGGTTATAAACAAAGTATTTTCAAAGAAGTGGACCATTTATTATCAAAAAGTGGGACCTTACACCGGCTATATCCAATTTAATTAGCGAAGGGGAATTTAATTAGTTGTTTAAAACTGTAATCATTGAGAAAATTATTTATCATAAAAATATGGATGAAAGTCAAAATGGACTCTAATAAAATGGAGGAAAGAAGATTTTCTTATGAAGGTTATCCAATTTCATCTTAAGGGTTTTCTACATTAAAGGGGAGTATTCAAGGAAGAGAGGTTAACATCATTATTAGCTTGGACTATAATAAAAATTACATTAATATTGATTTTGCAAATCAATTATTAATTCCAGAGCCGAATATAATTGAAAAGAAAGATATTTTTCAAATTAAGGAGTTACAAGTGGAAATTGATGAATATGACTATATATATCTCAATTCTATGTTACAACTTACAACTATGTATAAAGAAGAAATCGACATCATTATCGGGCTACCCTGGTTTAAAAATCTAGGTATCTTCAGCGTAAACATGGAGAAAAAGTTTGTGACATTTCCCCATAAGGAGAAGATGATAACATTACAAGACACTACATCGAAGCTAGATTCAGTAACATCATAAGACTTTAGCGATATCTCAGAAGTAATACTTCAAGAAAATAAAAAAGCAATGCAAAGGATGCAAAAAGAATTTGACGATGTTATCATGGAAAAAAATGAATAAATTTACCGCTTAAAAGACCACAGTCAAAAACTACTTACATAGATCAAGAAGTCAAGGGATAGAAAACAATGTGTTTAGAAATTGGAACAAGAAAATCAAGACCTTAGAAAGAAATTATCAGAAAAAGATGAAGAAACCTTACATTTAAAAAACCTTAATCAAAGATTACGGGAACAAATTAGAATGTTGAAAGAGGAAAAATCTAAGAAGGAAGACAAGAACAAAGTCGACAAATCAAATAAGGAAGAAAACTCATGTCTAAAGGTTCATAATCAAAGTTTACTCACATAGATTAAGAAGATAAAGAATGATAAGAAGTCGTTGAAAGATAAGTTAGACCAACTTAGGAAGGAAGAAGTATCGAAGTCTTTAAGAGAAAGAATCCAAGTTGAGGAGAAAGGAACAAATACAGATCCAATTATCATCACAACTCAGGAAAATGACAAGCCAACTAAAGAAAAAACATACTCGGATGTTGGAGTACAAATGATGGAAATTCCAAGTGTAAATCTAGCAATTGAGAAAGCAACATCAACGTATAAAGAAGAAAATCATATACCGAAATTAAACCAAGAAAATAAGGAAAAATAATGATATAAGAACCCCTTATCAACATCCAAATCATAAGAGTAGATATCATAACCAGTCAGACTATCAATGTCATTCAGGACAAGAACAACTAACTTATAGTTCGAAAATATCAATACCAGCGCAATTAAGTCTCGTGATAACAGTTAATTGTCGAAGAGCAATGTTCCGCAAAAGATTGATTTAGGATGGTCTAACCATTTCGCAGTTCGATAGTTCTGCTCAACTCTTCGTCACTCATATCGTCTCGTATCGTCAATCTTGACAACACCAAAAACAGAGAATCATGTGAAGACATTGCAAGCTAGAACGAAGACGTAAGCCTCGCCATAAATATGCTTTGAGGACAAAGCATTTCTAAAGGGGAAGGCTATATAACAAACATAAATATATATCGAATATTTAAATATAAATAAATAATCATTAAATAATAATAATAAATACATCATAATGAAAAGACATGTCTATTAATGAAAGGGCACCCCTTCGTGGGTATATATGGCCCTCATTGTCATTGTAATCGATCATCTCATTCATATTCTTATTCAATATATATTTTTACTATCCTAAATGGATTACCTTAGTCTATCCTATTTAAATTGGATATTCTTATAATCGCCAAACAAGTTTGTTTGTCACAGAGAATGCTCTTTTGATGATGATGATCGTTGTGAGATGCCACCACATATACTGACATGCTCGCCCTAACTAGGACTCCAACAACAAGAGCTTCATGTGCAATTCCATCTACACATATACATCCGATTTCAGCTCAGATGCCACTACCCCGTGGAGGTTCACAAGGAAATCATGGTGGTGATAAGTGGAAGGGACCTTTCGATCTTCATACTTCAATTAAATCATCATTTTTAGAACTTATGCAAACGGCCTATTTTGTAAACATAACTATTTGGTCATGATAATAGTTGGCAGATAGCCTATTTCCTTCCATAAGTAAATGGTCTACTTCATATTATATGGTTTAAAAATTTGTACGTTTGTAATGATGATCAATGCTCAAATGTTAATCATTAATCCACTATGGATAACATTTCTAACCTCACAATAATGTAGTATTCATCTACAAGTAGCACAAATATGCATGTATTTATATATTCTGCAACTAATTTGACATTATGCATTTTCTTTTGAATATATATTATAAATGCATTATAATATATAAAAATATATACTATATAAAAAACATTCTTGAGACATTCCATTCCCATGCTCTAGCAACCTTGGTGCAGACGTGCAAGGTACGGCTGGAGATGGAACATCTCCAACAGCTACTTGAATATTGGCATGGGGACCCTATTGTACGATGTGCAGAGTGCCTCCTGATGCTCCAAGCCCATTTGGCCTACTTGGATTGCACGGACCATCGTCCCAACCTAGCTTTGCTGGGTCTAATTACAGCAAGCCCAGCCAAAACGCTGTCAACAAGCCACATTGTAGAGTTGGTAGCCATGTTCGAGAGTGACGTGAGCGCACACACAGTGTCTCTATTGGTTCCTCGTGCCATGAGAATCACTTTCCCACCCTTGCACTTGCTATCTCACATGGGCCCATTCCCTTGAAGCCACCTATTGATGGGTGGAACCAGTACGCATTAACATTGATCCACATGTTAATGGGTTGTTCGGGGCAAAGCCCCCGACAACCATGACCAGGACCCTCCTGCGGCTAGTCAACTTCTTGATTAGTTGCTTGTCTCGAGTGTTGGCCCATTGCTATTATGTTTTTTTATGACTAGGACTTGAGACTTCATGATTAGTGGTGTTTTGGCTTGCCAACCCCAACTTTTGAGCTTTTGGACATGCTAGTAAAGACTGTAGTCACAGCCCACTTTATTGTATTAAAGCATGTAAATATTTTTCCTAATTATAGAGTTTAAAGGAGGCTTTAACTCAAAAAAATGTGTAGAAAGATTAAATGGAACCAAGATGTCTGCCAAGAAGTTTTAAAAATGCAAGCTCGAGAGATGTCTGCAAGAAAATTTAAAAGAATGAAAGACTGATGGAAGTCTGCTAGAAAACTTAAAAGAATGCAAGACTAACAAAGCAGGAGTAACAATGTCATGCAGATAAACATAAGATAAGATGAGGTAATTTTATGAATGTCCGACAAATGACAACAAAATTTGGTCAATGGGACTAAAAAGTATATCCGGTGTAGATACAAAGTGTGAGTGAGAAGGAAGCTCCTATAAAACATCAATGCTGATGTGCAGACAAATTGTGTGGAAATACTACAAACTGCTGGAGATCAAACGTTTGTAACAGCATAATAAAATTTGATATTAAATTTTTATGTTGTAAGACATTAGAGAGGAGCAGCATAACATCAGGTATGGTCTTAAAAAGAAAAAAAGAAAAAAACAGGCTGCAAAAAGACATTGGTAGCCTGGGTTTAGGAGAGAAATGCAGGTACAGAAACGAATTCTATGCTAGAGATCATTTTGCAGATGGTAGGGTTGTGATTTTCAATATTTTTAAAGATAAAAATATACATAAAATTGCATGTTGACAGTAGCATGTGTGAATTTTGTTTGTCAGACACACCACATGCAATTTATACATGTGCACAGCAGGTCTGGGTGGTGTGAGAAATAACACTAGCATAGAAAAGGGAAATCAGGCTTTGGAGAAACACAACAGCACATCTGGACTTTATTGACATTGTCATTGCTCAGTATTGCTGGAGTGCAGAGTGCAGACAATCGGCAGATTTCAGTGTCTGCAGGTAGATACCGGAGCCATAGACAAGCTAGAAACACTCTGCAACATTTGCACGCTTCTTGTTCAGATGATTTCTCCTGTCCTCAAGATCCCACGACCACTTTCTTCAAAACTTCTTAATATGACCCAACTTGCCACAGTAGCAACACCATTACTATTTTGGGAATCAGAACCAATGTAACCTGTCGCAGACACATTTCTAAGACCACTTTTCCCTCTATATTACTGTTAAATTTTTTAATTAAATAAAGTACCTAGGCAAGTGTTTCTCATCCCTAGGCGCCTAAGGGGTGAGAAAGTGCCTAATGTGAGCCCTAGTCATTTAATTTGTGAGATGAAAATTAAAAGGTGACTTTATGACTTTAGTGAGGGTGAGTGAAGAGACACCAAATCTCAGCCACTCATCTAATCCAATCTCAACCGTTGAATTAAGAAACCCCTCACCTACCTCATGAGGTCGATTAGGGTAGGAGGGCGCACCCTAGCTAGGGTTGTTGTTCATTTTCATCTTTTGGAGAACAAGAGAGAGCAAGAGAGAGGTCGAGCTTGAGAAGAGGCAGCATTTGCAGAACTGGGCACGCATCCCAAGGCAGCAAGCTAGCACAAGTTTCAAGGCAGAGTACAGTATTGAATGCAGTCCGTACAGTATGGATTTCTAGAGGCCGTACAGCCATTTATTATGCACAGAAATCGAGGGAGATAGCAGAAACATTTCTGAGAAGTTTGGCACGCATCCCAAGGCTTCCATACAGTCATTTATTGGCACAGAAATCAAGGCACCTGCTGTCATTAATTTCTGGGTGAAATTCCGTACTGTTTTCGAGAAGAAAGGGCATGGTTTTCGAGGAGCTGTTCCTGTTGCATATTCCGTACAGTCTTAGCAGAAATTTGGCACAGAAACTGAGACAGTCCGTAGTACGTACAGCATTTATTGCTGGGTCATCCGTACAGTTGTACGGATTTCTGGCACAGAAATCGAGGAGCTTTCCCAGGACTGTTCAGAAAGATTTTTGCAAAAGAAAGTCTGAGATAAGTTTTTGTAATTTTTGAAGATGAATATGCTGTAAAAGAAATTTCTCAGAAGCTCATAAATAATAAAAACCCTCTCTCACTGGCTTTCCCCTTGTGGGTTTTTCCAGGGTCGATGTTAGACCGAAAATATCTGTCTATAATTTTCTGAGTTTTATGTGCTGCTGATATTTTATTTCTGCACTATAAACGATGTTCAAAATCCTCATGTTTCAGTTCTGAAATTAATTTTCTGCTGTGTATTTAATTGCTGATATAAAACTGGGTTTGGGCATTAAACATTGGCTGAAAAATCAGCGAGACTGAAACTGGGTTGGGGTCTGAAAAAATTAACAATTATTGCAGTTGTTTGCCTTTGCCTTTAGACTTTGTTGCAAAAGCACTCTCCAACACTTCACCACCTCCAAATTGCTTTCTCCATTGCTCCTTTTGTAATAGATAACTTGACAATTGGTCAAACATGACTGTAATAGACTATATTCATTTTTAAGGAAATGAATTCCTCATCGACCTCCTTTCCAATTGCAATTGACTAATCCTGATATCTTTTAAATTAATAAGGTGATAAGAAACTGAATCGGCCTCTGCCAGCTTCATTGAAAAGAGAAAATTTTCAAGGTAAAGTGCCATGCCTTTATCTGATGTCTTGTGCAATGACTTCGCCTCTTCCACAAATCACATGAATCCATGGCATTTTATACCTGTGAAATCGATCATCAGCAACTGACAATTTAATTAACATAAGTACGTCTCAATTCTTGGAATTGTAATATTTATGTTGCTCCATATCAATAGGATCTCTTGTGAGCTTCCCTATCACCATACACTGACTTCAGCATCTTCCACAAATAAGATGAATCTGTGGTATTTTATACCTGTGGAATCAAATCATCAGCAATTGACAATATAATTAACACAGGTGCCTCTCAATTCTTGGAATCGTAATATTTTTGTTGCTTCATCTAAATATGATATCTTGTGACCTTCCCTATCACCACCTCTACCAACTCCCTTATATTCGAAAATCACAATCTTCTTGTGCTTCCAAACATTATAATTCAGCCCATTTATTTTTTGTGAACCTAACAACATCATGCTCCATAAACTAGCCATATTTTAATATTTCCACACCTCAAAACTTATTCTCTCCTACATGGCAATCAATGAACTTGAACTTTCCGGCACAATGGTTGCCTCCTGGCAGTGTGCTTCTCACCCCTGGTAATGGCATTTCTCAGCAATATATATGCCCAGCAACAGTAGTTGTTCACTTGCTGCAATGGCCAACAATCTCAAACTCCAGTAATTTATCTCCCAGCAATCGTGTTTCTCCGGCAATTGCATCTTCCAAACATCAGTGTTCTCCCATTGTAAATTCCTCCCAGAGACTTCCCTAGGTCTGTCGTTACAAGTCTCAAAACATTCATTTCATCCACATCCACATTTGAATTTTTCCGCTACAAAACTGTCACATGGCTACAAATTTGAATTCCTCCAAGCAAAGATTATATTGACTTAACAGGTCTGACAAATTTTGGAAACCAATGCCAGCTTTAAAGTTTAAACAATGTTACACCAAGTTTCTGGAACGTTGGGACACGGATACATGGGGAAGTGTACCCAGTACATCTGGAGACCCTCTCTAAAAGAAAATCAGGGGGCAGTAAGGTATGTCGGGGGTTAGGATATAGGGGACCCCAACCCAAATATATAAATATTATAGACATACTAATGTTTAAAGTTTTTAATTTCAAAAAATAATCATTAATCATAAACATTGAAAACCATGAAAGCAATAACATCACATCGGTCATTTGCAGATTTCGATATCTAATGAATCAGAATCAAAGTATTTCTCATGGCATAAGCAGAACTTAACTGTAAAAGAGGTCATTAGATATCGAAGACTCAGATTTCGCAACTGTTAATCTGGATTTCTCAACTGTAATGAATGACATGGGTACCCAACCTTGACAAATCACCTCTGGTCCTCTCGAGTGATTTATAGTGGATTTGTGTGTCACAGAAAATGAATGCTTATCATACCTGGAGGTCTTCCTTGTATCGGGGTATATTTTTTAAAAAAGTTTACAATAACTCAAGAAAATGGATCAAGTTTGACTTTGCAAGTCCATCACAAAATACTGCAGCAGTAATCTTCAGTCAAGTGTGATACCAAAGCATTCTTCTTTGAATCAACTTTCAAATACAACTGACGGAACTCAAATTCGACCTCGTACAAGAAAGATATGCCTCTCAGAGTAATGAGACCTGAAAGGTTCTTTAGCACAAAAATCCCAAATTTCATGGATTAAAAAACTCAGTCACAGCATCAACCACTTTCCATCTGCATAGGATCACATTTAAGTCCTCTGAGTCGGGAGCTCACTGCAACTTGCAGAATCAGAAACTGACATCCAAGGCCAAAGTTGTGCCCCTTTTTGTCCAATGACCTTTTTAAGCAAAATGGGCATGTCATTAAAAACAATCCTGCTATAAATCTTTAGCAGATTGCAGGAGAAACTTCTATCATACCCTATCGAGAACAGGCATGTAGCCAGTCAAAACAATCTTTGAAGAGTAAGCCATCCGACCTAGGTTGGACCCACGCAGTCACTAAACAGAGATTTAAATCAAAATGCAGGCACCGCTCTAGTTCCCGAACCTAATTGAGCACTGGAACACTTGTATCTATTCCATATCTTGACCGTTTCAGGACATTCAAAAGCTAAAAATGCACATTGTTTCAACTATCAAGGTCTATCCGACTGTATACTAAGTTTTGGCTCGTTCAAATCCTGAACTAAGATATTTGCAAATAAATGTAGATACTATCCTTTTGGCATAAAGCAACAGAATAAAGCAAATGAACGCACTGTACTTAATTGTTACCTCTACACCTCTGTGGCAACCTCTGCGACCTGCCACAGTATAATCATAGTAGTTCTGATGGAGTTAAAACAGAACTTCTTTCCAATGTAGTTTATTGTCAATGACTGTCTAACTCGCAACTGAGAAAGCCACAAGCCTTACAAGATACATACAGTTCTATATAACATATAAAATCTACCACAATTTCATTGAACCCATGAACATATAATGACAGGAAAATGCATACTGAGTCAAATTATAAAATGCATATTGAATCAAATTAACAATATTCAAATTTGTTTTCAGCAAAAAGAGCAATATCACCAGAAAATTTACCAACACAACACTCAAAATCAACCAGAAAATTTACCAACACAACACTCAAAATCAAAGACTTATCTACTGAAATGGATGGGAATTCCTGCCAGAGGTCTGATTCATCACCCAGACATAGGATTTACTCAGAAAACCAACCCCAAACAGAATTGAATCAATTCCCAGCGGTTCAAACTCAATATGATGGCATAAAAGCAAGGAATACAGCGCCCTGGTTCAGCACCATTGGGATTCATGTCCAGGAATTTACTCATGCTTTACCCAGTAGTTTTCTCTTTTTCTTACTGAATGAAGTTCCAGTCGAGAGCTCACCCAATACACCCTTGGTCCTTTACAGAGTCCACTGTGAATCCACACTTTGTTCCTCCCTACTAAGTCTCATAGATAGGAACCCAAAAGTTTGGATGGCAGAGGGAAAGTGTTTCTGCCATGGAAGACATTAAAACAACAGAGTTATCCCTTGACCAAAGACCTCCAAGTGTACAAGTATAGATGCCAAGATGTGCTGCAACAAAACTTTCAGCAACATGTGCAGCAACAGAACTTTTCAGCAAGCACTCTTTTTTTTTTAAACCATCATATGCATTATCAAAACCATCAAACGCCATAAGATTTCCCTTCCAGTAATTAAGCCAAAACACTGCATGCAAAGAAAGCTAATCTTAGATAATAGAAATGTAGTGCACGTTTTCTCAAGTCCTGCAGAGTGGACAACTGATTGAGGTCTCCTCCACTCTATTCTTGTTGAGCTAAGATTCTCGTTTGTTTCCTCCAACCTCCGGGAGCACGTCCCAACCACAAAATTTATATTAATTGTCCATGCCTTACATTGCATATTGGAGCCCATAACTTGGCCACCCAATATTACCTAGGCTCAAACTTACATAAGTAAATTAAAAACATTTTCCAGCCAAAGACCAAAACCAAACAAAAACTACATCATAGTACTAAGGCGTTGGTTTCAAATGTTTCCACAAACATAATGCATTAAGTAAATAAGCATGATCAAACAAAATGAAAGCAGCATTCTGAAGGGTGTAACAATCAGAATATCACAATGCTACTTTTAATTTCCAACCACAGTTCTTGTGACAAAATTGCAAAAACATTCACTGTTGTGACAAAACATTAGCCACGAGAATGCCTCTCCAATGCATTCAGAGTTGAATCCAACTAAAACTCGTTGCAAATCCATTGTTATTGAGATTTTTCAGCTACCAAATCACTGTCCAGTACCAGAAATCACACTTGCAAATGATCATTGTGATTCTGTTAAAGTTTGTTTTGTGTTTCACTATTTATAGAGTGTAAGAGGGTTGGTGGGACCCAATAGTAAAGGTCAGGAAAATAAAAATTAAGTATTAAGCTTTTTCCTTCAAAAAGTCCTGCCACAGTCTGGTACTTCTGTGCATCCCTTGAGGGTACAAGGCACTTCTGCGCATACCCGATTGTAGGGGATGCACTTTTCTGGGACTAGGATGTATCCTCTTGCATACCCTGTCGTACCCAATGTACTCACCTAAACAGGGAGTTGATAAAAAAATGTGGCTTACTCACTTCAGCAGTACATCTGGGGAGCATTCACACTTCAGCAAGGAGTTTCCCTTCCAAGCATCCAGCACTGCTCCTACTTCAACTATTGTTCCACTTAGTCAGCTTTATCAGTTGGAACCACCTTGCTCAGACGAATTTGTCAATCTGAATCACATATCCAAAGGCAACCATTCTCAATTTTCAGCATCCATTGACTGCGGCCGCACTTCTTGATATATGAATCAAATCCACTAGGCAATGTCACATCACCATTCACTTGGCAGGCCACACTCGCACTTTAACAACTCAAGCCAAGTGGTTGTCCCAGTCAGCGTGTGAGCAACAGTTTTCCCATCATCAATGGAAATTGGGGACAATTTCCTCTCAACAAGGAAGAGCTGATGAGGCTTGCTCTAGTAAATGGGTTTCAGATGTATTATATTTGTATTTTACACTCCACCTATTTCATTGTAAATAATTTATAAGTGACTTGATCAAAGATGATCACTCACCTAACATTTTATATTTTATTGTAACCTTGCATTATCATCTCCAACAATTTCGTACTCCTATATAGTATATATATCTAATACAAATGAGTGTACAGCAAGTGTACAGTTCCAGTAATCTACTCTGTTACTTGCATACTTGCTATTGGCCTAGACTTTCCTTCTTATGTGAGTGATTCCAGATTGTTGGTTTGTGCCTGTACCAAATCTTCAGGAAAAAGCACCCTTTGTCCACTTGTTCTTGCCTGTTCACCTTTCATGGGCCGTAATAAGATTGTCAAGCATTAGTCGACCCTCAATGAAGCTTGTTTTGCTCATATTGTACAATCCTTACAGCAGTATTTCTATTGGCTGGGGCTCTACTTCATATCTTGCAGAGAAATTAAGAAAGGTGATTAATCTCCATCCTGCCAACATGTCTCTTTTTGTCCCCTTAGGATTAACTTCATCAATCATCAGGTCGACATTGACATGCTCTCCCATATGTTCTGTTATCAATGCTTCTTGGCACATCATTGGAAGATCATCACTAATCACAAACCATAGCTTCCAATAGAATTCACAAGGGAGTGTGTCCATACCTGGATATTTTCATCTGTCATATCTTGTAAACCATCAATTAATCCATTTGTATCCAAGGGTCATGATTAATGTAGAATAAATCTAGTGGACCTTGTACAAATATGTATTATATTTGTACTTTATCCAAATATATTTTTTATTTTGTAGGTGACTTTGTAAAAAACAATCACTTACCTAACTTTTGTATTTCATATTTGTACATCTAGGGGATTTGGTCAAAGATGATCATTCTCCACCAATTTTGAAATTATAATATGTGTGTGTGTGTGCGTGTGTGCAGCATGTACAGTTGCAACAATATCCTTTGTACTTTCATTCTTCCTTCTTATGTATGTGAGTATTTGCATTGTTGTTAACTATGCTCATATCAATTGTTATTAGAACCTAGTTTTAGGGCTTTTGGAGTTCTGCAATTTTACATCCTTGGGGACTCTCCCATCCAAAATTCTCCTTGAACTCTCAACTCCAAGATGCTAGAGAGATCTGCAATACATTGTTACCCACTCATCATATTTGTAGGTCATTCGCACATAGGTGACACCTTGTCACTCGAAGCTTTTGAGTCCATTTTTCATTCTTCTGCAAATTTTCTGAAGCCGCCTTACATTTTCACAACCTGCAATCCCTCTACTTCATTTTTTGTTCTACCACATATTCCTGTTATGTGTACCATAGATTTCAACGACAAATATGATGTAGCTATCACAGATGAAAACTACTCCAAATCAATATAACTTTTGTTTCAGTACTGCATCATGGCTCCTCATAATTCTAGAGATTCAGACAGCTCCCAAGACTCCTGTACCATTCAGCTCTTGGCAGAACAGATGCAAGAGAAATACTTCCAACCAAGCCAGCTCCTCATGGAGCAGCTTGTTCTACAATGACAGCAACAGAACAAGTTTCAAACCAAATTGATGCAAGACATGATGCCCATCATTTCAGAGCATGACTCTTGACTGATGAGTCACATTGGAAGACATTGTGAAAGCTTCTTGGTTGTCAATTGAGATTTTCCACCTCATTCCATCCCCAAACTAACAAACAAACTGAGGTAATCAACAGGACCATGGGCCATACTCTCTGCACTTATCACCAACAGAGCAAACAATGGGATAATTACATGCACATTTTGCAGCACAACTACATCAGGCCAACTCATGTGTCCACTGAGGAATCCCCATTTGAGGTTTGTTATCTCTTCCAGCCTCCTTCCCCTTATGAGCTTCCATTTGCTCTCCTTGCTACACCCAAATCCCACCAACAGAAAAAGCAAGATAATGTTTCTTCCTTTGTGCAGAACTTGGCCAAAATTCATAGCAAAGTCCACGACATACTTCAGTAAACACAAGCCAAGTACAAGGTATTACATGACAGACATCGACTACCTCCTCATTTATAGGTTCGCAACAGTTTAGCATCATTTGCACAAACAAAAGTTCAAAAATCAGCAAAAGCACAAACTCAAGCCAATCCAGTATGAGCAATATACCACCACATGACAAGTTGGTCCCAATGCCTTGAAAATGGATCTTCCACCTCAGCTAGCTATCCATGATTTGGCGAATGTCAATAAGCTCAAGTTGTATGAACCTCCATACTTGAAGGAATCAGTTTCAGTCACACATCTAGATGCCACCATTACTGATTTTCAGCCTCCTTTGCCTGAAGATACACTGCTGGATCTACTAGACAGTGTCAAAACACAACTTATTTGGTGGTATGCAAAGGCTCTTTACCCACCCAATCCAACTGTTTTCCCTAATCAGCATTTCAGTAGTGATTCTGGAACTCCCCCATCTATGCAAAAATTACTAATTAGGGACAATTTCCTCTAAGCAGGAGAAACTATGAAACTTGGTCTAATTAGTAATGGACCTTGACCAAATATGTATTATAATTGTACTTTACCCTTTGCATTTTGTCGTGTATAGATGACTTCATCAAAAATGACCCCTCAACTAACATTTGTATTTTTTATTTGAACATCTAGGAGAATTGGTCAGATAGAGCTGCTGAATTTTTGGTACTTTAGAATCTAGATGGAACAACAGACCTAATAGTTTCTTTGGTCCAATTTTCTATTAGCATTAGAGCCAACAAAGGTAAAGATATTTTAGAAGTGATCTGAAATTTTTCTTTTAATTTTTTCCCATACGATGATATTCTTGTACACTCAGAAGAACATTTTAAGTGGGTGCGACTTTTGAGGGAAGATAAATAAAACTAAGAAGGATTCAACTCTATTCAATTTGATTCGGGAGATATCATATTGAATCAAACCCAAGATGGTAAAAGTAATCAACTTGGAGATTATTTTCACCTTTATCAATGATTTTATTTATAGGGAATCTGAAGTAGGGAGCCATCAATGACATCAACATACCTGATCTTGGTCTTCGGTATGATAAAACAACTAAAAAGCTTTGACATAATCAAAGAAGTTGAAACCACAACCCAACATGAAAGATGCTATCATTGGGCATTCTACTGTGATATCAAGGGAGTAACTTGATGGCAGGTTGAAACAAAGACCACAACATATTGAAGGAAAACATAACAATTACTTCCTTGTGGTCAATTAATTAATATCTGTCAGTGTTACAGAACTCAGCTCAACAAAAAACTCAACAACACTGGAGAGTAAGAGTTCTACTCAGATTCAGTAAAAGCTCAGCTAATTTTTCTGAGTAGAATGGTATTTTTTTCTTGTTTGGGTTATATAAAGTTATAAACTTATAAATGGAGCCACCAAGTTCTTCATCGGGCTTGCAAGTCAAACTCACCCACCAATGAAAAACTCAACAAGTACTCATGGGTTTCCATTTGACCCACACGTACTTGCATGTAAAACTCAACATTAATGAGTTTGACTCACCAACGAGTCAGTTCAGCTCATTTTCTGTGCCAAGACAAGTTTGCCTCAGGAGTACTCAATATAACGAGTACCTACATAAATCCAAATCCATCGCCAATCTAATGTTGTTTCAGATCGACCTGCCAATTGGGATACTTGTTCACAAAGAATTGATTGGTCTGTTCAATGCTGCTGTACAAATGACATTCCTCACAATGTCAAAGTGATCTTGTTGATTTGCTTAATCACAACTGTCCCCATGATTCACTCTGCTCAAGTCAGGATCATGCTCTTACCAGCACCTCGAATTATTTGCCAAAGACTATTTTTATTCATAATGAAATATTCTACATATAGCCAAGCTGTTATATCTTTTATGCACTAAAATGCTTTATCTTCCATGTTAGGTTCTACCCGGGAAATTTATTTCAGCAGTTATTAAGATCACGATTCACACTATCTTTTAATATTTTGTATGTCATAGAAACCTGTTTACCACTTTCAAGCATTCAGATGTGGAAGCCTCAGATTGTTAATGTTATGACTGTAATTACGTATTGTTTTACCCATGATGAAAATTCTTTTTCATTTACCAAAATAAAAAGAAGATACATATTTATGTAGCATATGTACAAGTAGCATTTTTCTTACATATTTCCTGTTAAAAATAAAAACGACCAATGCTTTGCCTATTGTGAATATGTAGCACAATATGTTAATCTCTTGTGTTTCTTAGAAAAAGAACAAGTATATAGCATGAATCATTACAAATAATACAGACATCTAATAGAAGCCTTGACAATAGTAAGTGATATGTACAAAGTCCACGAACAAAGTGTTGGACACAATATGACATTCATTAGTTACTAGGGATTGCTCCAGGGGCTCCCACCCCTGCTCCGTAATCACACTCTGGACAGGAATGGTGTGAGAGTGCACTCTTGACCCACCTGAACGCACTTACTGGAGAACTCCACAAGCACTCCCTGTTCTCCAGAGTGCTTCAGGATGCAATCCACTGCACTCCCAAGCACACTCCTAGGACTGTCACAAGTGGGATCCCAGTACCACTTCACTCCGAGGATTTTTCTGGGGAGAACCACTCCCCAACAACACTTCACGTAAATAAGACAATTATAATTTAAAGCACAATCTAGTTATTCTCCCAGCCATGAAGGAAACTGTTATGATAAATACCCAAATACAACTGAATTGGTATTAATGCTGTTCAACTAAAGAGGCATTGTGTCAGGTTCTATGAATATAATTGTTCTTAAGACAGTGAAGCATCAAAATCTACATCTGAACCTGAAAGTTGTCTGAACACTTCATTATTCCTCCATATTAAGAATCTTGTCAAACAGAAAAATGCATAAGATTAAGCCCAATTACATAAACATATCTGACCATATAGTAAAGACGAAAGAAAGCCACAATGTAATACCTGAGCTTCTCCACAGGCACACAGCCAAGATATACATCACATACAGGGCAACAGTATGTCTCCTCATCGAGAAGCTTCTGATAAATGCATTCCTTACAAACTGCAGCATACAAGGTCACCATAATTAAGATTGAGCAAGTGCATCCAGTTTACAAGCTAAAAAATGGAGGAAAAAGATGGATATCTGTCAGAATTTTAGCAGAAAAGTTAAATAATAAAAATAGAACAGCCTTTTATTTTTCCCATAGCACCAACAAAATTTACCTCTCATTCAATCAAACAAATTTATTTTTTGTGCTTCGTGTTCACAGTGTCCTAAAGCCAGTAATTTTGAAACCATGTCATAAAATGAAGTAAAATGCACGAGTATAAAGCATCTTACTGCCCTGACCCTTTGTGGGAGAAACAAACTGCAAGAAAAAATGAGTCCTTAAAGACCATAGTTAATTAAGATCACATCAAATTCAACTATAGAAACTGTGGACATTTACCATTAGACAATGTTTGGCTGCACCTAACATCATAACATTTGAAATGGAAACAACATGCTCTCCTATTAGACAATGTCAATAATCTAGAGGCAGGAACCCCTATTCTAGTAGTATCACCAGTAACTAGCACAAACTGGTCACACAACTATATTTTCAGTTAACATCTCACTATTCTTTTTTGCAATCCCATCGCCAAACACTAGAAAGGGATCTCCAAAATATATGGTGCATGGATGCACAGCAGATGCTGAAATGTTTTCCAAAAATCAGTGATATATGAATCACATCAATGAACTTTGTTAGTTACATGTAATTTTGAGGGAATGCATTTAACTTTTGAGGAGGCATCTTGATGCAAATTACCACAAGTATATCTCAGAATAAATAACCAAGCTATACAGCAACCACCACTGATTCTATGATAAAAGACAACTAGTAAGGACAAATGAAAGTTAAGCTACAGCTGAATAACAGTTGAGCTACAGCTGTCTAAGTTCACAGGTATTCTGAGTCATATATAAGAATCACCTAATAATAAATATGGAGATCAAATTTCTCAAGAGAGCACTATCAGCACTCCATAAGTATTTGTGTCTTCAAAAATATCCTCAGGCCTTCCTCAAAATATTTGTCATGTTACACTATAAAATTTAGTCATGCATGGAAGTCACAAAGTCGGGTTCAAACCTTTCAAGAAAAAGCAATGCTGGCAAACACAGCTTCTAGACTTAAATTGTAATCTAATATTAATCTAGAAGGACAAACAGAAGACAAATTATCCGTAGTTTCTACTTCATTGTTTTACAAATCATGCCTTTCACTTAGCAGGTCTACTATGTATTTCTAAGTAGTTATTGATTTCCTTAATTTTCTTTCTGTCTACGTAGCAATTCCACACCACCTACAAGAATTGTCCCTTTAAAAGAATTTCAAGCCAAAAGAATTTGGTTCTTAAATCTATTGAAGTTTTAATTCAGTTCTTGTGTTCCTAAGTCAAAGTTAAACATCAGCTCCATCATAACTTCTATGGTGAGAGAAGCATTCATTTTTTGTTTTGCAACCTCCACAATCCTCTTTGATTTGTCAGGTCATTTACTCAAATTCGACTGTTTACAAAGATATCAGCTTGAGAGTCAGCCTCGATTTCAGCTTTGTCAGTCATCTTATCATCCAAACTGGCAATAGGTCCTAGACAAATCTTTTGGATTCTAGGGGCTTTTCTCTAGAGATATAGATGAAAATTTCCCTTGGGCCGATTAAGCTCTGTATTGTTAATGCCGCCCACTCTAGCATAGAAAGAATTATTATAGTGTGCATCACTGAGCATCGTCTTCAAGTTGCAGCGTCTTAAATCCCATACCATTCGCCTCCTCCCCACAGAGCTCATGATTTCTCCACAATCATAACCCTAGTGTGGTATTAGCACCGTGTCTCGATTCTCACGTTTGCAAATAATTTTCCCATTTTAGTTTCTACGTGCCGCAAATATTCCAGGAGAAGCCACCAAAAGAGGAGAAAAGCTTGGCAATGCAGGCCGGGAAACGATAGGAATGTAGATGGTTCTATCAGTGTTGCCGAAGCGTGGGAGCGAAGCGGGAGCGGGAGCGGGAAGCGGGAGCGCGGGAGCGCATTTTTCAAAAAATGGTCGGGAGCGAAGCGTCTCCGGAGCGTTTATATATATATATATATAATTATATATATATTCAAAAAAAAACATGTAGAATGCCAAACATGATGCAAAATTTATGAAACATGTATGTTTGTGATACTTCCAATATAAGAAATGCCATCTAAATTCCATATTATCCATCATTCCATGAATCTTACGTAGTACA
>ML778218.1:337891-354042 GCA_009831015.1 Picea engelmannii
TCATTCAATAGCTCAAAGACATTACAAAAACCTACAATACAAGGTTGAGAAAAAGGACAAGACACCCTATTGGGCTAGTATCCATAAGGAAAGGAAAGTTTCCAAGGGGTTTCATCCAAGCCATGTAAATGAGGTGATGTGGCCAAGGGATGTCCAGACATACGGGTAGAGTGAGAGCCAGGGATGCACGATATTACCTGTGGGTGCCTTTGTAGAAGGCGAGTTGTACCCGTCATGGATGCAATTTTTTCCAAGCCCTTTCTTGCCTTTATTCTTTTCTTTATTTGCCTTTTCTTCTTCTTTTTCTTTTTATTCAAGGGCTAACCAGAGGACACTGCCTTGGCGTGGTGACCAGAGTTGACAGTGTTACCCACAAGTACTTTCACAGAGATGATAAGCCTGGCTCGTGATGAGACCCCCTTTCCCTTGGCCATGCGACCAAAGGTCACTGCCCTGGCGTGGTAACCAGATGGTGGCAATGTCATGTTGTTAGGTACCCATGAACATAATAGGTTGGCTCGTGATCAGACCCCCTATCCTCTTGACTAGGTCTTGTTTGTTATTTTTTCGGGTCCCTCTTGTTTCTTGCTAAGAGGCCTTTTATTGCCTTCTCGGGGATCCCTGGGCGAAGCATCTCGAGGTTTTATTTCTAGGATTTTATCTTTTACCAGCTGCTTTTACCTTCCGGGCCTTTAGCCCCTTCTTCCCACGAGATAAGGTGCAACCCCACAAACAGATCATCCTAATGCCCGGACAAGGGGAATGGGACAGATGAGCGGGAGATAAGATGGAAAAGTGGTGGTATGATGGGAGCGGACGATGGCTCTTCAAAAATCCCCCTGGTGGAAAACCAAAACCCATGGGTACAGCCTTGCTAGGACACCCTGTCAACCCCCCCAATCATGGTCAAGTGGGTTAATGTAAGATCCAAGCAGTCGTCAGAGATAAAAGGAGTCAGATGCATATATCCAAAGGTTATAATGATCAAAAGTGACACATACCATGATACCTGCACCAATTACCTGATGGAGCAAGAGCCTTCTTCGATACAAGACCAAGTCGATGGTGATGGATGTTGTTGTTGTTGACAAGACGAATCTGACGAAAGAAGAAAAGGATGGGTCCTCCAAGGCCATGCTCAAGTCAATCCTGCTCTCGGTACTCCATGTCTAGAACCTGTGGACCTTGAGACATGATCTCCTGGTTATCCCTAGAAATCGGGGATAACATGTCCCATGACAAGAATTATGACCACATCGGAGCCATAAACACCTCATGGTGATCCTCTCATAGGATCACTCCGTGAATGCATTCAGCTCGATGTTATCGAACACGTGGAATTTTGCACCTCAAGCACCTCAAGTCTTCAGTCCATCAAAGACTACATCGGGGCACATCTACTCCAGATGTAGATGTTCCCTATCTCCCTTGGTCTGCAGCCCAGTTCCTGTGGAGATAGAGTCGACTCGATGCTTATTGGGGCTACTCACCTACTCATGAGAGTTTCAAGGCCCGATGCAATTCACACATAGGATATCTAACGGCAACTCGAATCTTCAGTCCATCGAAGATTACATCTGGGCCTATTCCCACATGATCAAGTCAGTCTGATCAATCTTGGAATATCAGCACGATGTTGCAATCATCAATACTCCCCAAGGAAACATTTGCATTCCTGCCAATCTTGTCCCAGACAGAAGCTTAGTGCAAATGTCAGCTATTTACTCATGTGGATAAGTAATGGAGCCTCGTTGCTCCTTCTTGCACCATGTCTCTGATGAAGTCCTGCAAGATCCTTCGAAATGCCACCATGCTTCATATCTTGCATCACTAGCTATGATATATGACTGAGTGCTACAAATATTTGCTTCCCTGCTTGTCTGGAAATCCTGCTCAATCCCAAGTTGAAGTAGGACCCCAGGAGCTAGATCTGTCTTCTGCACTTCCAATCCAAAAACTGTATATCTCGGTAGGCATACTTCATCATCAGAGATCAATCATATCTATTTGTACAAAAATAGGTACCTGCATGTTGTGTTGTAACCCAATAATACGATCATGGCTCAACCATATACTGGCACAAGGTCCTCTCTGCAAAGCAAATGTCTATCCCGTCACACAACTTCCTCAGATGTGTTGTCATAGGTGTGGCCATGGACTTCATAGGTGTGGCCATGGACTTCATGTCCATCAAGCTAAACCTCTTCAGTCTCCTCACTGAAGATCTCATTTGGTGTCAGCCACACTTCTGATCCGGTCAAGATCCTTCATCTCAAACTCTGAAATCAACTCCCTTTATCTAAGAGAATACTCGTACCACGCTTTCGTCTGCTGCATGCCCCTTTGCATTCTGCAAAGTGTCACGAAACTATGTTGGCTTCTTCTTGATCACTGACTCCCTCTGAGTCTGACTCCCTCTCAGATTTATCTCTTATGACCTGCCCGAAACAAGAAACAAGAACAACGAAATCTCCATGGTATCCTCCATGGAAGATCTCTTGCCTGGAGTTTAGGTCAGTAACCAAGAACATCTCCTAAAGGAGATCAACTTCATCTCGTAAGCAATAAGCATTTACATAAGAACAAGAATATCTCCTAGAGAGGAGATCAACAAGTGTATCTCTAGTATTAAGGGGTTAGTATAATGATCATAACTTCAATAGATCAAGATGCAGCATAAGATCATAATAATGCCATAACAGCTAGAGACATATCAATTTTTAAATAATCAAACCTAGAGTCTTCACTGCTAGGGAGGGTGTGCTTGTTCCTCTGAATGTACTGAATTCACTGCTTGGACAAGGTCTCTTGTACATCCCCTACAAACACAATCATGCTTTGTTGGATGATATAACTTGAAAAGAATATACAAGTGTATACCTTTGAAATTTGTAGTATCATTCAGTTTGTCTTCTAATCTGAAACTAGACAGCATCTTGACAAAAAGAGGTTAGAAACTGAATCAAAAAGGTTCAATGATTAGAACAAGCTAGAAACCCTAAAATTTCAACTTTGACCACAAAAATCAATTTTGACCAAAAGTCAACCTTTGACTTTGACTTTGACCCAAAAACTCAAACTTGACGTTTTTGTTGGTTGAGGGCACCAAAGGGTGCGCTAGGCTAGGGCACACTAGAATACCCAAAAATTATGTCCAATGCTTCACTGCAAGTGCCCAAGAATTTAGGTATAGGGTTTGTTGCCGCTGCAAAATCAAAAACCCTAGTTGCAGCTGCAACTGGTGCTACAACGAGCTTGACAAGGAACTCTCGATTTACCTTCCAGCAGTTAGACCGTTCTGAAGGTAGTGTGGCCCCATAACCTGTTAGAATAATGTTGATGTGCTCGTTTAACCATAGACAATGCTACACCATTGTCACTGAACCATAAGCATAAAGCCACCCCCGAGCACCTTAACCTTTGACAGAAAGAATGATTCTAGGAAGCCACACCATAACCAACAAATAACCAAGAGAGTGCACCTTCTCCAAGGGTAGCACACGAGAAAGTACCAAAAAGACTGAAAAAGAGAAAATTGTACAACTATAGCTATTGTTGCTCCTCCTCCAAACTTGCGCACTGTTTCTGGGTGACCAAGAGTGTATGAATGAGTGAACAAATGACCCGAGACGTCCTCTATTTATAGTGGTTATGTCCCATGTCTGGGCTGACTTGTCTTCCTGGAGAATAATATCTTAATATTATATATTATGTTGAGCCAACATGTCTTCTAGGGTTTTCACACATCTGTTTAGGGTTTCTCTTGCTTCCAGATTATTCTATTCTAGTCAAAAGTTACATATGGAGGTTAATACCTCCCGCAGCTACAATAATATCAACATATTCAACATTCTGAACTAGTCCTTGTTCAAAACAATCGTCTTTTCAAAAAAGATGATGATGTTGATTCAGAGCAACAACCAACGTAGGAGCAACTCAATGAGCCAGCTTCAGATAAAGTTCAACTTCCTCTTTCCAAGCCAATCATCAAACCTTGGGAAGAAATCAAGCACAAGAAGCATAGAACAGGTATCAGATATGAAAAGGAAGTCACCTTTCATATTCTTGATTATACCAAACCGATCCAATTCTAGAGTGTTGGATTGCTACAAGAATGTTCATATTCACTTGCTCCAGTTCAAAAGTAGATTCTGAAACACCAACATTGTCATCGAGTTGGCCACGTGAAAGATGATGAATAATATGTATCTCACACTTATCTTAATTTATGTGTTCCAACATGCTCAATATAAGCTCATTTAAACCAAGTTAAGGCTCAATGTAAACATTCTCATATATGAAAAATATTCCAATAGAGCTAGAAAATGACACAAAACTACAATCAATGTGGAATTATTACCTATAACCTGTACCGACTCTTAACTAGTTGGATCATCAAAATCACCTAGAAGCTGAAGGAATATATAAAGAATATGTATTCCAGTGGATCATCCCCATCATTCATACTTCTAACAAGCTAGAAGGAATAGCACCGAGCAAGTACTAGCATGTCTGGAGTCTATTCTCTGAACCAAGAAGCACTAGTTAGGAGAGGCCTAACAAGTGGCAAGAGCATACACAAGTCAAATCACAGAAATCTATGAAAATACAATATTCAACCATAAGCATAACATGCTTTTAAATGTCTCAATGCTATAAGTATGCAACTGCTAACAACAGGAGATATTCATTAGGATACATTAATTTGATGCTATGAAGAGGACTCGTAACAACAGATGTAAATTAAAAATTATGAATGTCCCAAACCTTATAAGCCAATATAAACATAACAGACACTGATATATTGTTAAAGCTACCATCTGAGTACCAACAAAAACAAATTATGATGGAATAAAAATATTTCGAACAAACAAAAAAAGGAAGCATGTAAAATGCCTAGCATGGCTGAGGTCGGAAAAATGCCCAAACTTTGAGAAGATGCAATACCATGGCTAAAAATTGAAAGTTCAAAATCTTTGAACAATTTTGTTTGTAACCTGCCTTTTTATGATGACTGAAATGAGAAAAATCTACAGTTGGCTCCCTGCATGGAGTGTCATAATCCTGACGTGATGAATGAACTAGACCAATCTACCTCTTACCATTGTGTGCATCTCAAGTAGATATATGAAGGAAAAGTTCTTTTATCATAAATTTGTCTCAAATAGACACTTAGAAAATTCACTCGGCCCAAACTGATAAATAAAGAATTAGAAAATTAAATTTAGACAAATAAGTTCACTTGGCCTATTTTCTTCTTCTTAGCCAGGTTTTCTAATTATTTTGTTTTATAAACTGCAGGATTGGGATTGTCCATCTATGAAAAAGGTGGAAAGAGCTTAATATCTTCCAAAAAACCAAATAAACGATGGTAACGAAGAATAAATCCCACAAAGTGTGTTTGTGGGCATCAGGCATAGAGTTGATGAAAAAAAGTGCAAGAATGGACTGAAAAACTGCCAGGAATAACTTTTACTCTTGAGTTTGGCTCCAATTCTCTTATAAATACTAAGCATAGCAGCCATGTTTGAAGAGGAAAGAAAAATACAGTAAAATTTCATTCATGGAAGGAAAGAAAAAAAACAAAGAATGTCATTTTCCCCTTTGACAAGATAAGATAATTTTATTAATGTCCACAAATGACCAAGTGATTGGCCAATGGGACTAGAAATTACAATCAATGGCCACCAAACAGTAGGAATCTCTATCTAGATCACTCCTAGTGCTAAAATTTTATCAAAGCACAAGAGATATAAATGGCAATAAAAGAAAGAGAAGCACAAGAGCTAGGCAAACACTTTAAGGCACGATGCCCTTGTTCCACATCAACATCAAAAGTGGAAATAAAAGTAAAGGGGAGGGAGAAGAGGCCTTCATGTCATCATCAATGACTATGAAGGGGCCAAAGTAAACCCTAGTAATGCCACCCAAACAGTGCTCAAGGTTGAGGGAGCCTACTTGTACAATCCTAGGAGGAGTTGTGGAGGAAGAAGAGTAGAGAGAAGCCCAACAAGACTTGTCCCTCCTAACATCTAAGGTATAGGGGAAGAAACTCATGATGGAGGTACGGCTACCCAAGATGACCCAGGAGACCATACACCATAGTAAGTGAATCTTACTCTAAATTCTTGCAGAGGTGACATGTCTACAAGCCATGCAAGAGGAGGTTTGTTGTCTCACAAATCCACTGCCATCCACAACTCATAGGTGAGGGAGTTGGCCTGTCATTTAGCACCTCCACCAACAAAGATAGGTTCAAAGAAAGAAGTAATGAGCCTAACGAAACTAGGCCTAGAGAATCCCTAGAAAGTGTCTTGCTTGTGATAGCCACCTCCCAAACATATTAGGCACCTCTAATCAAGGTAGTGAAAGCAGCTCAAGGTAACCACCCAAGACCCAAAACAAGTAATGAAACCTCCCTTGTATCTCATAGTATCTGGGACACTTGAAGACAAAAGTGTTCCTTAGACTCAATCTCTAAGAGATGACAAAGCTAGCAAATCCTCTTAGACCTTGGGATGTGGTGACTCATCTTGACCCATAGGCAATATGAGAGCAAACCCATATTTGGACAAGCAGGATCCTAAGGCCACGAACCCAATGACATTAAATGTAATTGGGAAGGATAATGAGACTGTCCTCTAAATGCATGAAATGCTCATAATAAAAGGCCATCTTGGAACCAAGAGACTAAGGGGGGTGAGACGCAAGAACTATGAATGTACCTCCAATGGATGTCATCTTAACCATCTTTTTGATATCCCTTTTTGTGGGAAGGATATGACTGGGAGTATCCAAAGAATAACTAAAAGGAGGGAGACACTCTATATATATCCTAATAGATTGGAGGATAAAGGTGGATCAAAGAACCAACCTTGCTTGTGCCCAAAAAATCCCAAGGAGGCAACCCACTAGGAGGAACAAAGTGTGAGATAGGGGTATCTATCACATCCAAAAACGAAATCCCCCATGGTGTAGATCCTTTGTAGAAAGAGAAGAAAATGTTCTCCAAGCACAAAGGATGAGCCCCAAACTTTGCCTAAACAATGGCCCATTGAAACATCCACTTGCAATGGATCATACACTAGAACATTATAAACTGAATTCTCTCAACTTGAGACCAATGTTTAATAAGTCGGAAGCAAAACCAATCAAGGATTGAACCAAACCAGAATCGACAGACAAACCGATTTCTAAACCAGTTACTAAAAAATACATAAAAAAAAAAAAATTAAGGTAAATATATATAAATACAAATAAATAAATATATATAAGAGTGTGTGTGTGTATACATTTATGTATGTACATGCACTCGTGTGTGTAGTCATGTACATCAATGAATATCCAAACCATTAAACACCAAATATGCAAATTTTTCTATTTATATTACTATAAAAAAAGCCCGGAGGGTTAGCTCAAGCGGTCATGAGCTACAAGTGAGATCTCTCCCTCAAATTTGGGGAGGTCACAGGTTCAACTCTCTTGATCTCCTCAAGGTTGGACTCTATAATAAAGGTCATGAGTTTACCCTGTTTACCATCCATGGATCATGGAGAAGTACTAGGAGGGTTATTCACCAATTTTTCCTTGGAAAAAAAATATTACTATAAAGCATGTAAGGTTGTATGTAACAAAATGGCACCAACTACAGTACATATTTGAAATAAAATACACAAACATCAAGACCTTTGATGGCCTCTAGAGTCAAAAAAACATCATGCTAAAGTTTAAACGTTAAAACCTACAACCAATAACTACATATCAATGATCATCATGATCAAACTTATCCCTATTTCTTGGAATGGGATCCCCAAAATCAAACGCAAGATCACTCTTTATCTCAGACTCCTCCTCTGCCCTATCAAGGAGATGTATACTAATGCTTGGTCCTACTAGTGAATCATCATTTCCTTGTCTTTTCCTTTTTTCCCATCATTTACATGTTTTTCAGTATTGGTGGGTTCTGACCAATTGAAGACAGGAACTGGCCAAACCACAGAATAATTCAACCAATTTCATACTAAACTAGTTGATTTAGTGGGAACTCGACATATGGTCCAATTCAAGGTTCAATGCAATGATTTGTTAGCTTTTGCGATTACTCCAAAAGCACTTATACCATGCTTGGGGGTGCTTCATGTGATGTGGAATGCGTTGTGTGAGTGGAATGTGTTGTGTGATGGCTACCCTTAGTTGTATTTTAGTGTGCATACACATTAAAGATAGCTTATTCATGGATTGTTATACCTTGACTTGATGGTTATGTGACACATTTCCTTAGGAGGTTGGAATCCTATGTGGAAAGGTGACATTCTTCATGACATGTGCATGGAGAGCTTGGTTGCTTGCTTGAGAGAACTCATTTAGAGGAGCATTGGGGCATTTAGAAGGAGGGCATTGAGCCCTAGGTAGCATGGGCTCACTTGGTTTCTTACATGGAGGCATGTGCTTGACTTGAGAACACTTGGGTTGAAGAGTGTTCATGGAGGTATGGCGGGCCCAGAAGAGCACGTGGCTTAGGAGGTAGCTTTGGAGCATTGGAGACCTTTGGAGGAGAGTTGGACCTTATCTTGTAGAGCGATCACCTTAGGACCCTTACTTGATGGACATGCTTACCATGGAGCTTCATATGTGTCACCTTAGAGTTGGAGAGCTTCACATGTGGACCTATCTAGTGATTAGTTAGGTTGCTTGAGATAGTTGATCGTGGACCTTGTCCACTTTCCTATTGTTGGCCTCACTTGTTTATGTTATATAAAGGGAGGAGAGAGTCATTTTGTTTCATTCATACATTGATCATTCACATGATGTCATAGAGATGTGCACTTGAACGAACTTGTCTCTTTCATACACTTCTCTTCGTCATTGTACTTTTCACTCTTGTATAGAGCACTAGGGTTCTTTTGTTGATGCAAGGAAGGCATTAGGGTTATGGTTTGCCCAAATGAGCTAAGGTTTGGGAGAAACCCTAGAGAAGCAAAGGAAGCACTTGTTCTTGTGGTTCTTGTGGTTCTTATGAGAGAAGACTAAGGTTTGTGGCATTGGAAACCCTAGGACTACTTGGAACGCTATATCTAGAGAAGATATAGGAAGACTATCTTGTTTTCTCTTGTACACTTGTGTGATGCAAGTTTAGGTGCCAGAAAGGACTTGCCAGTGTGTATGCTAGCTCATTGTGGATCTTTGGAGGATCGACCAACTTTGGTTGGGAGTGATTTCTAGCTAGGAGGAGTTGGTGGCCTTAGTCATCTGGTTCGTGTTCATGTTCAAATTCGATTGCAATGAAATTCAAAAAAAGTTCAACGAAGGAAAAACACTCAATAAAATTCGATAATATATATAATACAACCTTTTAAGATATAGTATCAATTTATTATTTATATATTAATTATATATAATCTTATATATATAACACTGTTTTTTTAATTTATATAACTTCATAAATATCCATTGCTTAGCTTTAGTAATCCTACTAGGGATACCCCCCTTCAGCCAAAGGAGAGCCAGCCTAAAGTGAAGATAGGTTACTTAAGTGACAGCAATGACCGTACTAGTAGTTCCCTCTCGGGTTGTACCTCATGGATTAGAGCTTTTATCATTAAGTACAAGTTGGGAGGTAGCACAGTCCATAGTTAACACACGATTAAAGCCTGCACTCTATCAGGGTAATTTTATCTTTTTGTGATCACTAAGACTATTTCCACCTCTCACATTCCTTCTAGTTCCCTTTCAAGCAAGTTGCACGGTAGACACTTCCTGGGCAGTTATTTTTGCTCCAATCTAATGAAAGGATTGAACAAAAAACACCTGAATTAAAACAACTTTTTTTAAACTCATTAATTCAATTTTACATTCTGAATATTGTGTTTGAAACAACAATAAAAATGTTTATACTGGAAAACTACAGTTTACCCAAGTATTCTATAGTTCAAAATATGGAGTTCATAACAAAATTCCACTTGGACAGAACAGGAAAACTTAGTTAGCTGGACCTTGAAAGATGGGATCATGTTTCTTTGACATAGGTGCTTTTTAACAAAAATTTCTGAATTCAAGTAATAACAACCACAAAAAGCAAAACCCTGAATAAGAGCAGATTTGGAATAGCAGATATAATGAATGCAAGTTCAAATGACAGAAAAAGAAGAACCTTACATGTATGAAGACACTCGCATATTGTTGTAGCTTCCCTCAAGAGCTTGCAGCAGAGGGGGCAAGATAAGCGCTCTTTTAGCTGACGCTTTTTTATGTTTACATAATGACCAGACATTGTCATTCCACTGTCTTGGATCTCCACCAGAACTACTCACAATCTACCACATGCCCCAGTAAGGAAAAACTTTCACCGTTTGAAGCCTATGAAGTACAGCTTGCTGGCTTGTATACTCTATCTCATTGACTAGATTGGATTATCTGCAGCAAACTTACTTCTATCAGGATAAAACTGGAAAATAAAAAATACATTATGAAAATATGGAAGACCTAAAAAGGTCACAATGTGCTAAAAAAGAAAAGAGAAATGGATCCTCAAAATAGATTAAAAAGTATCAGGGAGTACCAAGTTTTACTTCTATCAGAATAGAACTAGAAAACAAAAAATACATTATAAAAATATGGAAGACTTGAAAACGTGAAAATGTGCTAAAAAAGAAAAGAGAAAATGGATCCTCAAAATAGATTAAAAAGCATTAGGGAGTACCCAGTAAATATTGTCTTTTTATATGATTTATACATTATCAGTGACTTTAATCTCCCGAGTATCAAATTCCCATGAGAAAGTTTCAATGTGCTCAGAATCCAGTGTAGTTAAGTACTTTTTTGGCACAGCCAATATCTCTAGAGGCTATCTTGAGACCTTAGAGAGACTACCCCTAGTACTGATCAGATCCTAGAAGCACCTCACAAAAATTACAAACAGCTAAAATTCTACCACAAGTACAACATGCATATGTTAAAATTGTAGTTATCTACCCACAGGAGTGTGGTCTGGCAGCAAGCAGCGAGGTGATCAGGCTTGTATTGATGCACAGCACCCCCCCGAGTAGGTGCAGATGAGACCAGGTGCAAGTCCTGGGTGACTTTGACAGCATAGATATGCCCCTCATAAGCACAGCAGCTTAGCCAAAGAGACTATATAAGACGTATTTCTCAAAAGAAAACGATTGTAGTTATCTAATCTCTCTATACCAGGACAAAATTAACTGCTAAATTAATATGATGTATCTACACTACACTACCTACAAAAGTTGATTTTAGAGAAGCTTTCTTTAATCAAGTTACAAGTTTTAACATTTCAAAATAGGCAACTAAGCTAGTAATCTTCACAATGAATTCTGTCCAAAGGCAATCTACAGATCCTCCTAAATCCTATAATCCGCAAGTCTATCAGTATAACCTTGTTATCCAGTTGTCCAATTTCCTAACTTTTAAAACAGTAATTTAAAGTAAAGTCTCATTGTCCTTTGCCCAGTATATAGAAAATCAATAAGAGTTTAATTACCCAGTTGCATGAAACTTATACTAGCAAATATAGAAGTTTCTAGAAATATCAAATAACTGAACTGACATCAAAAATGAGATTTACAAAACAGTTAGAAATAAAAAAAGCTGAAGCATAGAAAGATGAATATATTCCTTTGACAACCAAGGGTATCTGAAATGTGGCTTCCTAAGATATATAATTAGCCAAAGCTGCCATTTGGATAGCAGCCCATGTCTCCCAGTCGGATGAATCAAAAGTTGCAATTTCTAGTAGTGTGGGGAAACTAGTTTATGGTTTACTTCATTTCTGCATTAGTTTCATATTAAGGGAACAACAGCCAGTAGTACTTGCAAACCTTTCAATTGGTTACAAAATTCTCTTCTACTAACATAAATTAGATTTCACTTGACAGACTTATATTTCTAGAATAACAACTCCATCTTTAATAGGCACCATACAGACAAAATACACTGTAAAAGCAGATACAAAGACTACTGTTACTAATTTGAATGTGTCCATAATTGTGAACAAAATTAAACAGCTCCACCAGCAATAAAAGGAGCTAAAGTTAAATATAACAACCTAGCATTTAAACCTACTTTTTAAAACAGGTCCGAAATGTTATCTGACCGCAAAACCAGCCGAGTTGATGCGTAAGGGAATCGAACTGGTGCCCGGTTTGGTATCCAACCAGCCGGATCAAAGCTGGTTCGATACCAAACCGGTCGACCGTCGAACCAACCAGGGCGAAGCCTGATCACCCGGTCGGATACCAGACCCAGAGATCAATTTGGTCTCATGGATGTTTAAACATCTATTCTATTCTTTCTCAATTGTAATTAGAAAGTTAACCTGAAGCTTTAGAGAATGCAATACAGCATTTTCTATGTACATCAAAACAGATATAGTTTTACTGGAAAAATGGCTTGCAGGCCACATTGTCACCCAGTTCTCCTAGGCTATCTAGGTTAACTGTAAGGATACAAGAAATTCTTATACACCATTAAATACAAAATCTTCTTGGCATGCTCTTGTTCTGTTCATGGTGATTTCCTACAGCCATGTGCTTTCTCTTCTCCACTCTTGAATATGTGGTAATTTCCTACAGCCCTTCACTCTTGAATATGTGTTGTCTACTTCACTTCAGATAGCTGGAGTCTGGACTTATCGTCCTACTTAGTCTCTTTATTTCAGACAGTGTACTTTAGGAAGTGCTCACACACTGACCTTGATGAGTTTGATGATTGATCATGTTGATCAATGATATGTAGTGGATTAGTAGATTGTAGTTTTTGAATGTTTTATGGACTGTTGAGACCATTTAGAGCATCACTGATTATGTATTTTGTTGCTGATATGTATTGCACTCAGTTCCATTTTGATATATATACACCCTTACATGGTATATAGATGAGCAAACTTTGCATATTTTGTCTCTAATGGTTTGGAATCATTGTTTGAAAGCTTTAAAATAAAAAATTTCATCAAAATTTCCAGTTCGATGTCCGAGTTGATAGGTGACCGGTTTGATGTCCGTTTCCGGTTAACATGTCTTGAAGAGTAGGACTTAAATGCATACAATTGAAACATAAATGATTCACATATGCCATGTCAAAAAACAGATCCTACCATTTCCGAGGAAAAGGAAATGGAAGGCTGTGGACTCTGGAGCAAACAACCTTACTACCATAAGTCAACCTCACCCTAGATGGCAACTTAGGCATCAGAAAGTCATGACTGCACCGAGAGAAGCGAGGTGCTCTTACAGCCCGGGGTTGAAGAGATGTCATAAGTGACACTATTAAACTAAAAAGAAGAAAAGGCTGATGCCTGCAGCCTGACTTCTAATGTAAAAAAAAAACTAATATAGATCCTTCTTAACCCGGGAATTTTTTAGTGGCAAGAGGTTTGCAACTGGTTTTCTTATCCCTCTTGGTGCTTAAAAGATCCAGGGTTTAAATGGATCTATGCTAGTTATTTAAAATCCCAGTAATCCGCAGATGTTGCAGTCAACTCCCTAGTTACAATCCCTAGCATATAAAACTCATAATTTGTAAATAATAAACGACAAGGACAAAGTCAAAAAAGACTTATGACAAGCCACAACTATAATCCTATGCCATGAAATTGTGGCAAGAAATAATAGAATCCAATTCAAAACTACACTCTTCTTCCACTCTAGCCATGAGGAATGATAGATACCATAGGAAACATAGTCCTCATATTAAAAACAAGATTGACTATCCATTGTGATGCATGACTTGTTTTAGGTAATGGACCATCAATCATATTACCACAGTACTACCATTTTACTATTTAATTTCATTTAACTGTAGTTGCGCATAGTTCCTGTACCACCTGCAGATGATATGGTGAGGAATACACAATTTGTGTACTCCAGTCACCACATTATCATTGCTGCTGGATGAAAAAACTAAAGAGCCAAGATGAGAATTAGTGCCTGCTTCCAAGAGTAGTTTCCCAGTACTGAAATCCAATCATGTGTTTTCCACTGAAAATGAATATCAACCACCTTCCAAAAGTCAAGTCTGTTTCAGTCATGGAAACGTGAATTATATGTGTGTTTCTGTTCTAACCCGTTCTCCCCATGTTTCCATCTCAAAGGCATGAGCACTTACAAAATCCTCTGCAAGAATATAGTAATTGATGGAAACTATCATTTGCCATACAACAACTAATATACCTTGATTTGTGGGCAGAACAAGAAGATCTCCCAAATACCCACATCAAGAAGCACGGTGACCACTGACAACCGATAAGCACCATAAATTATGTAAGTAGTAAGGATATTCCGTAATGAAATCATCATATCTGATATATAGAAAAGGGCAAAAAGAATAAGAAGCCCAAAAGGCCTTTAAAATGCCATTGCAATATTTAAGAGAACTTTGAGGCCCAATTACTGCTGAAAACTCTTTATGTCCATTCTCCAGAGTCCAAACTCTTCAAGAATATTTGAATGTCCTTTAAAAGTATACTTGAGATATTCAAGCCCTGCTTCTTCGAAACTAGTATTCAACATAAATATGCAGGGTTCTATACAAATCAACATTGGCAAAAAATAACTGGAATTTACCAGCTGACTGTCATACTGGACAAAAATGGATTTCAGGACTTAGTTCACTGGGTCACACAAAAGGTGACTGGGTCACACAAAAGGTGAATAGTAGCATATAACAATGGGTATCATAGTCATTACAATATACCTACAATCATGGAAGGTCGTGAGATACCATTACCTATACTGGATTTCAATTGGATCAAGACCTAATAACAACCATAAGGACAAGACACCAATCTCTCCAACAAATCATGGTTACTCACAGTATAACATATAAATCCATGGTCAAATGTCCAAATATCCATAAAAGGTCTGCGCCTAAGCATCCTTACAAAAAGCATTAATGCATCCAAACACAAATATGAAACCTAATCACTGCTCCATCTAGTGAAAAATTTCATAATTAATAATCTCATTCAACAGCCTAGGCATCTTTGAGGGTAAGTTAAGATCTATTCAAAATCAATGTGATGATACCAAAAAACTAAATAGGTAAGAATTTGAAAATGTAATTGGCTCCCAACCACCAAAGTTTTATGCATCAAATTCAGATTAAGAAGGAAAAATATAGTGAACACAAGCATGGCAAAATACCTTCAAAGCTTTGCATTCTGCAATCACTCAAATTGGGACAAACGTTTATGTCTCACTCTAGTCTCACAAGCTAAACTCCCACCTATGGCTATTTCCGTGTCCCTATTGAAAGTCATTTATGGTTATAAATCTCAATCATGACACATTTAGAAAAATATCTCCAAGATCTGGTATATGACTACATTCCAAATTGACAAAGATGGCTTTGTCTGATTCAAGCATGGTATGTTTGTGAAGCCATATTCCACATCAGCCGACTCAAATTTGAGATAAATATAAGTAGAAAAAGAGTTACCCAACTACATGATAGATACGAATACCAATCAATTCAATCCCAGTTGTGTGACTCGTTTTTCCACAAACCCAACAATCTAGAAATTAGTCAACCTAAAGAAATCCGAAAGACACCACCAACAGTGCAACAGCTCAATTGGCTCTGTTATCCCCAATTCTAGGGATAACTAGGAGATCATGTCTCGAGGCCCACAGGTCCTAGACATGGAGTACCGAGAGCAGGATTGACCTGAGCATGGCCCTGGAGGGCCCATCTTTCTTCTTCTTCATCAGACTTGTCTTGTCAGCAGCAGCAGCATCCATCACCTTCGGCTTGGACTTGTATCGAAGAAGACTCTTGCTCCATGAGGTAATTGGTCCAGGTATCATGGTATGTGTCATATTTGATCATTATAACCTTCAGATATATGCATCAAATTCCTTTCATTTCTGACCACTGCTTGGATCTTACATTAACCCACTTGACCATGGTTGGGGGAATTGACAGGGTACCCTACCAAGCTTGTACCCATAGGTTTTGGTTAGCCACCAAGGGAGATTTTGAAGAGCCATCGTTTGCTCCCATCATATCATCACTCTTACATCTTATCTCCCACTCATCTATCCCATTCCCCTAGTCCGGACATTAGGATGACCTGTTTGTGGGGTTACACCTTATCTCGTGGGAAGAAGGGGCTAAAGGCCCAGGGGGTAAAAGCA
>ML778218.1:355845-386041 GCA_009831015.1 Picea engelmannii
AGGAGGAAAGAGCACGAGGCCTTGCTTAAGCAACACCGGAGTGAGCCTCTTTCCCCTAGGGTTTTGATTCTAGGGCCCTGCCTTTGCAGCACTTTAGAACCCTTCCCTCTTGTCTTTAAGTCTTCATCCTTTCAAAACCTTGTACCCTTATCTTGTTTGACCCCATATACCCTAAGGCACTAATCTTTAGCCTCCAACGTTGAAGTCCTAGTGTCCAAAACAACTCTCAAAACTTTGAATTCTAAAACCCTAACTAACAAACTAACCTAATTAAGGCTGACGTCACAGTTGGTTATCTCATCTTGACGCAGCAAATGTTGAATATAGGCAATTAAATGATGATTTAAAGCATTTATTGAGTAAAGTGTTGGTTGGATACATTGTTGGCTTGATCATCTTGATAGTTATTAATGAATTGATGCTTTTGCCATAGCTAATTGATGAAACGTTGACTTCATTGGTATCTATTGTTTTACATTGCTTATTAATTAATAGCAGATAGTCATTGAAGTACTAACCCATTGAGTTACACCCTGCATATATACTGTATTATTGTTGTCTTGTTCCGGGCAGGTGTTTTCATTTGGGCATACACTTCTTTATTGGCTGATTAGCCGGACTGTTTGACCTTGGTGGTAACCTGTGAGGGGGAAACTTTAAACTTGACTTTATACCTTTGCCTCTTCAAAACCCCAAGTTACCGGGGACGTCTCCCCTGGGTTAACCTCCCTAAATAGAAAGAACCTCCCCATTGAGGTGACATTGGGTGGGGAAGGTTCCTGTTACGCCAGTTTGCCCTCTATTCTCTAGCCATTTGACCTAGCTACAAACTGTGCGATAACAGGCTCACAATTACTCCACTCAATTTTGCACCAAATGTAAGGCGTCCACGAATTAACCAAGTGATCTATGCAATCAAAACAGCTAATGCTCAAATTGGGTTCAGCACAAAAGTGAGTTATAAATGCATAGGGCAGGGATTTCGGCATATGAGAAGATTACAATACTCACAATATCATATATATGAATAGGAAATGGAGACTTAATGTTCATAAACAGATGACACCACCAGCAGTTTTCCACTAAAGGCATCATTAAAAAAAACCTACAGCCCAAGCAATAAGCATTGAAGAGTTTACAGATAAAAAAGACACTTTGAACAGACTACTTACAGGTACCAGATAAGGATTGCCACCAACATGTAATATTTCACGTATGAGTTGGGGAGCATGTGATTCCACAGGCAGAACGTCTGCCTTAGATGATAATGAAAATCTCACACAAACAGCCACCCTGAAGCACCATGAGAAGGCCTTTTGACCAGAGTTTGAGTAGCAAATGTGTAAAATCTTCTTGTTTAGAGAGAATGATGCAACAGACTAGAATCATTCATTGAATAAATAGTAAATGATGACAAAGTTGTTCAGTAGGGACGTTTTATTGCCAGCCCCTTCCCAATTTTACTAAAACACATATGAAATTTTATTTGATATTTTTGTAGATGGCTTCTAAACAATATGATTGTATAATATTAACTACACAAGTAAAGAAAATAGAATTTCAATGGCCTTTAGATGCACTAGAGACCTATCAAAGTCATCTCAACATTTGAAAACACTGAAAGTCTCAACTCAAGTTTTGAAGACTCTGAAAGTCCCCATTGTGTGCTTCATGCAGGGATTCAAGCTGAATCTGGAGTTTTTGCTGTCATTTAGCAAGACAGATTGTGCTTCAGCAGATTCTAGATTTTATGAGACAGTGCTACTACTTATAGTTAAAGCTCTAAACTGTTCCCAATAACAAGGGGCATATATGAATGAAGCCTGTTGCTTGGTCAGGTTGCTTCAAGTTCATCATTCCTCTTTGATCCGTGGGTTGTAAGATGAGAGTTTCTAAAGTGAAGAGGCATCTATCTAAATTTTAGGCCCTTGATTTATTCTTTTAAAGTCGTCAATTTGCCTGAGACTCTGCCAACCAAAAACAGCAGGGTTGACATGGCTACTGTACATTGGTGAACACTATTAAATCTAACCTTGACGTATCCATCAGGCAAAGGGAAAATCTTTAAAATGACAGATACAAATCCAGACTGACCCGGACCCTACATAAGAAACACACAATGAGGCTACTAGTGATCCCATATCTTTGAGGATAAAACCAATTTGTATATTCGTTTTCAGCAGATGAGATTTCAGGATCAAGCAACTGAAACCCACATCCATTCCCTTCCAACACCCCCAAAACCCCCCTTTTATGATTCCCAGCATATGAACATTAGCTTGCCCTACCAATCCTATGAAGGAGTTGGGACTTGTAGCCACGACATAGAGAAAACCACACTCAATTACAGGGCTGCGGTCCTAAGTAGGATTACTAACGTAATATTGTCAAGGGGAAAAACTCAAGCACCACTTCCCGCACAATATTATCAGGTTGGCAATCCTATGTATGGTTACCTAGATAAAGCGTGTGGGCACTGGGGAAGTGGCCCTAACGGAAGGGAAAACCAATTACGGTGACAACGATATGCATACGATCGTCCGAAATATGAATCATTTCACTCCATCAACTATTCGCCTTAAGAAAAATCCGAATAATATTCCAAATATGTGTGACACGAATGAAGATTCCAAAATATCCGCAATATGCGTACATTATGCAGGCAAATATTATGCACAGGGACATTTAACTATTTTTATTTCAAACAAATATTGGCATTCTCATCACTTACTTAATCGAACTAAAAATTTCTCCTGATACCCGCTTCCGAGCACGCATGTTGCTAACTACACAAAATAACGTCGAAGAGCAAGAGTCTTCAGTATCGTGGACGTCGAAGCCCGGAGGTTAAAGGACCGCCTAGATTAGCAACGCTCAACACCGAACCAAACAGCCCAATATTTATTAGTAAATTTCCGCATAGTCATGCTCGATTTCCCGACCAGCAGAGCCAAACCGACAGCAAAATTTAACGTTATGAGATTTCTCATGCACAAGGATTTGAGTCCCGATAACTCAATCTCACGGACCTGTAGTTCTAGTTCGATATTCGTTAAACATGTGTAACGCACCTAAATGAAAACAGAAAGGAAATCAACCGATTTTCGGCTTCATCCCCCTATTGTTATAATCACACAATACTTGAATCTTTGAGAAAATTATCGTCAGTAAACAACAGACATTATCGATACAAACCTCAGAATCCAACAACATAAGCACAGGCTAGAAATATTCAACTAAATGAAATAATTTATGCCTTCGGTCTCTACGGGAATCGATCCCGAGATCTGCGAGCGAATGAATTTAAAGATTTGAAGAACGGATTAAACGCTACATTTCCATGCACATTGGAGGCGACGTGGACGGGGTTGACAACGTACCTGGTCTTTTGGGGGTCTTCCTGCTTGCCTCCCTGATTGAAAATAATGGATTCATACACACAGTTTAAATTCAGAGATTGCGGGTACGAAACCCTCGGAGTGCGTATCCATTTATTCCTTCTCCCGCATCCGCTCTCTCAGAGAAGGGTTTGAATGAATAAGCTGGCATTCAGATCACCGGCGAACGGTGGTATGGAGGAGGGCGGTCCAAGGGACGATGTTAAGAAACAAAAACGGACGCCTTTCTTTTACATTAATAAAATAATTGGAGAAATAATTAGAGGATCGAGGTGAGATGAAGAAAGCGAAGATATGAAGATCGCCCTGCCTTCACCTTACCTGTGCTTGCTTGTGCGTATGTCTTTATGATTTTATGTTTGCTTGCAACTATGTCCTGGTGGTTTAATCTTGTTGCTGAAGCACCCACCCCACATGCATGTGCACTTTGTCAAAGATTCCGATTTGGCCTCTTTGGTTAATCATCCATGGAAGGCGTCTTGAATTTCAAAGGCGTGCCCTATCTATATCGTTAATCAGGGAGGGGTCCTAATATTGGATTCTTCACGTTAGAATATGATCGTGCTCGTGAGTAAGGGGGAACGTAAGAATAGCATCTTTGGCTTATTTGGAATAAGATTTCAAAGACGTTTCCTATATGTGGAGCAAGCAATCGTAAAAGGGGATGTACCACGTGGCTTAATTGGATTTAAGAGAGTGATTTTTAATAAATTATTAAATTTATGTACAAGAGTTATGGATAAATTTAATTAAAGTCAGGTTCATTAAACAACAAAAGGAAAGGAATTTTTATGGACCCCTCCATGGGAATGGGAGTGTGGTTTGTTGTTTCGTGATTTTGATCTTAATATATATTATTTTTATAACATAATAGTCTAGTCTAGGCCAAATGATATTGATAAGTTTTATATGTATATAGATATAATATCACTTCTATGTGGGAATTTTTTTTCAAAATTTTACCCAAATTTTGTTATTTCTTTCTACTTAAATATGACTTCTCACAAATTACTTGGTTAATAATTATTCATCACAAATTATTTGGTCTTAATAATTATTCAAATAGAAATAAATTATACATATATCACAATTATACTATTATTATTATTAGTATATGATTTCTTACAAATTACTTGGTTAATAATTATTCAAATAGAAATAAATTAGACATATATTATAATTATACTATTATTATCATTTTTAAGAGTAACTAGAATTTATCTAAATTAGTATAGGTCTATTTTGACCATGGATCTATCAAGTCACGAGAGATCAAATCTCTCAAACCTTTAACCTTTTTTCAAGTTTTGCACTTTAAAGAAGGTTTTCAAACCTTTAACCTTTTCTCAAGTTTTTCACTCTAAAGAAGGTTTTCACTTTCAAAGATTTGATCTCTTGATAATTCAAGATTAAGATGGATTTCTCTTGATAATCCAAGGTTAAGATGGATTTGTGGATTTGTGTTGGTTTTTAAAATATTAAAATATTTTATTATATATTAATTTTATAAAATATATTAATATATATTAAAATATTTCATTTTTTAAATATATACAAATTTTATTACTTTATTATTATTATTAGTATTACTATTATTATTATTATTATTTTAATGTGTTATGTAAAATTGAAGAATTTTATTTTATTACAATGTGAGGTGTACATACTCTACCCTATCTAGATTTGAACATATGACCTTCTAGGAGGAAACACATGTTCTTAACCATTAGACGAGTCATCACATGGTTGTTTGCTTATTTTTTAAACAATAATGAATAGGGTTTGTATGAAAAGGTTATGGAAAGACCAAGTAACTACGACAAAATAATTTTTATTTTTTAAACAATAATGGATAGGGTTTGTATTAAAAGTTTATGGAAAAAACAAGCAACTAAGACAAAATACATAGTGGGGATTGAAGTTATAATTTCAAAAAACATAACTAATCCAAGTTCTAGTAATAAAAAGGGTTTTAAAATCCTAAAAAACATATTCTATATTTGCAAGGAAACTACTTTGCATATCATTGTAGCAAACATATTAAAAAACTAAGTACCATATCTCTAAAGGGTATCTTGAATCTGTAATGTCCCCACTTTGGGACATCATCACAATGCAGAGGTTTATGATGACCAGAGTAGCCAAATGGATGTTATAGCAAGTGCAAGGGTTATTGAGAGGCATTGTGGGGTCCAGCTTGCATTGTTCATCATATTTCATCATTATGAACCATTCCGCATAGATTGGCTTTGGTTCCAAGGCATTCCGACGATTTCCATGGTTTTGAGTATTTTTTGCTATAAGTCAATTAAATTTATTGAAGAGGTCATTTTGGGCACATTACTTTGAGGAACCTCTCAGTGTAGTAGCTCATTGGAATCGGGAGAAGCAACACTACAGGATGGGATGTTGAGAAGTGACTTCCAGTGGCCAGGGAAGCCACAAGGAGAGATAAGGCGATTTTCAGAGGTAAAAAGGTTAATTAATTAATTAAAGTGATTTAATTAATTAATTAAATATTAATAAAATGAAAGTCACTTTGGAGGAACAAGGTGAGCAAAAAGTATAAAGGAAAGGCAAGGGCCTCTACTCATTCATTCATGTATGATCATCTTTTGATATATGGCTTCTAGCTAGTGAGCCCAGCATTGGAGGTTTTCAGGGTTTTGACTTAACAAACCCTAGAGGACGATTCGGTGGTGAAAGATTCCACCTAGCTTGTCCCAAGCTTGGTCTCGAAGATACATTACTCTCCCACACCATTCTAGTGCGGTTCTACATCAGTGCAAGAGGGTTCTACACCAGCCACAGGCACAGGAAGAGAAGGAGGGTGCACCATTGGGGGTTTCCAGCAAGGGGGGCGCACCATTCTTGGAGAGAGATTCATTGCAGGTGATTGGCAAGGCTTTTGGAGATTCTATCACCTGGGTTTTCATTGCAGGGCCTTGGACAGATCTAGTCCATTCATGAGGAGTTTCAGGTGCCATTTGATTTATTAGATGCATGGGACGAATTGGAGGAGAGGAGCAAACTTCAGAAATTGGTTTCAGTCATTTGCTAGCTCAGATCTTCACCATTTCGCTTGGGACTTCACCAAGGAGGTAACCAAACCCCAATCTATCATTCTAGCGGTTTTGTGGAGCATTTGGAGGCATCCAGGAGTGAGGTCGATTTATCTAGGGTTTCAGGCATCCAGGGGGGCGCACCATATCTTGGAGGAGGTTCAGATCCATAAGGTTTAAGGGAGATCTTGGAGATTCGAGCACCTGGGTTGTTCTTGCCATCACCCGATCTATTGTTTGGCACCTTTCTTGAGGTGATTGGACACATTTGGCAACAGGGTCGAATTATTGAGGAGCTTCAGCATTCCAGCAGGACGTGGCATCTTCCAGTGGAGGTTTGGCACTTCATACGGCCCAGATCTACCTTGGCATTGGTCTTCATCTCTTATCCAGCGTTTGGAGGCTTATTTTGTATTATCGGGAGCGTTTTGTAGCAGCTCTATTGTCTATCTTCTTAGCCATTTGTTGAGCATTCCATATCGACATCTTCATTATAGCAGGTTCTTTTATTTCATGAATAAAAGCAGATTTGAGATGTTTTGGCTTGTCTATCATATTGCATATGGTTGAGGTATGTTCCATGGTTATATCTTCTTGCTTATTGCTACAATACACATATATAACACATCAGTAAACCTAAAGGCCGAAATCAAGAGGCCATCGTGCAAGTAAACACATCTAAACAAGTAGATCAGTAAAGTGTTTGACGAAATACCACAACCAATAAAAGTTTAAAAAGACACCCAAAACCGTGATGTTCCTAGCATAATGGCTTGGGATCATTACAGAATCTGACACTTCTTTACGAGTAAGAGAAGCCCTCCTATTCTTCTACTTGCCATCAGTAGCTTGAAGTGCACTTCCTTGTTCCAATTTTAGATTTGAGAGAGGCGAGGGTCCTCAGAAGTCCAAGAGGATTCTGCTACAGGGGAAGAATTTGATTGAAAAGGGGGTTCACCCCACTTTCCAAGATGCTTAGATGTGCTACAACACGATCGACCAGCGACTTCACCCATTGTGTACCCATGAAAGCATCCATTTCTTTTGGCCAATTTCTAATATCTACCACATTCTTGGTTGTGTCAATAGCGCAATTATCTTTAGTTATAGTACTCTATTGAGATTTTTGCTCAAATTCTACTTCTCATCGCTCACATCTAATCCTAGCATCAACGATTCCACATTGTGCTTCTCCAATATCCTTCATACATTGTTTGATACATTTATTGAATTCCCCTAGTTTATAATTGAGGTAGTGCCCCTTAATGCAATGACAATGCACCATCCCTCTTTCGCTTAGCAAGAAAGACAAAGTTGCACCCAAACCCCAGAGCACTAGAGTGATAAGAACCAAACCCAAGCATAGAGAACACCTATGCACTAGTGCCAAACCCAAGAACATAGAAAATCAATGTGCTTAAAGCACACAAAAGAACACACGAAAACATTGAGACTCAATTCAAAGTCGAGGGAGAGAGGCTCCCTCAAGGGCCATAGGAAACTACAAATCAAGAAGAAAACATTCCAGAAACAAAAGGAGGCCCAATGCCAAGTAAAAGCCAAAGCAAATGCATGTCACATCCCTTAAACCCACATTCAATGCCCATCTATATCGCCATATGGTTCTTAAACCTCTACAGTGGAAAGAAGGCAGGTGTAATAACTAGACACCACTAGAACTTAAATGCATGTGTATTCATGCTTGGAACGCTCACCAAGGCACTTTACTATTACTCTTCATGTCAATGATTTCTAAGGGGGTAGGAGAAAAAAAGACCCCCCATTTAAAATACCATTTCCAAGGTTAAGCCCCACTCCCAAATTTGTTCGATGATCTACCATAGAGTTTTGAAATCAAAGGACATGCAAGAACTCAATCTGATCAAATGTTTATACTTCCTACATAATCATATTCAATAAACGAGCTATAAGAGGTTGGCAAGGAGGGTATTTAAATTGTACTACTTGAAAAACTATCATAGAATCTTTCACCATTGTTGCTCTCCTTGTCTCTTGAGCTTTGAGAATTAAAATGCCTTCAAACAAGGTTAGAGTTTATGCTTCATTATTCAAAGCAATCTCTATTCTCACTCATGGGTTGTTTCTCGATTTCCTCTAGAGTCTAGATTGACTCCTACCGCACCTGCCCCCCCAAAATCTCCATAACAAGTTAAATCACTAAAACTATTGAGGTTTAGGTGAGCTTCTTTCCAATCTCTCCAATCATAAAAACAAAATGTTAAAGCAAATCAATTAATTCTTTATTATTTTTTCTTAAATCTTATAAAACAAAAGTAATGTTAATGAATTATAATCATCATCACCATCATCATAATACATTTAACAATAAAATTAATTTATGAATTTTAAATTGACAATTATTAACCATAACAAAGAATCATGAAAAATAAATATTTGATACATTTCAACCTTAATTCCATTAAATTTGTTAAATTCCTTTTATAATTTAAAAAATATATATAATATTATTTAAAAAAAAATTAAAAAACTTTCAATTTAAAATAATAAATCAAATTAGCATCATTTTAACTACTTCATTTCACATCCTTCCCCTCAAAAACATAAATCATTAATTTAAAAAATAATACTTAAAATTAAAAACAATTATTGAAAGCACTTTCTCCTCTTTCAAACTTATTAAGTTTTTTTTACATACTTTATTATATGCCTTCCCCAAACGCCTTATCCTAAGTTTCGTTTCTTTATCCTTAACGTCAAATACATAATCATTAATTTAAAAATTATAATTTTAAAATAATCTTATTAAAGTACTTTAATATACATTCCAAACACTTTCTCTTTCAAAGTTATTAAGTTATTTTTACCTACTTTATTACACCCCTTCTCCAAACACCTTATCCCAAGTTTCGTTTCTTTTATCATATATATATTTTTAATATTAACCTTATCCCAAGTTTTTTTTCTTTTATCATATATATTTTTTAATATTAAACTTTTATAAAGGTTTTTAAGAAATAAAATTATTATGTATTTGTATATAAATTGTTATTTATTTTTTTCTTTTATCATATATATATTTTTTAATATTAAACTTTTATAAAGGTTTTTAAGAAATAAAATTATTATGTATTTGTATATAAATTGTTATTTATTTTTTAATTTAAAAGATTAGTTAACTTGTTATCGTAAATATTATTGAATATTTGATTAATTTCTTTATTTATTTTTAATATTTATATTATGTAGTTTTAAAATTTTCCATATAATTTTTTAAAACTAAAATTATTATAACTAATTATATAAATGATTATTTACTTTATGGTTTATTTTATTTTTAATATTTATATTATGCAGTTTTAAAATTTTCCATATAATTTTTTAAAACTAAAATTATTATAACTAATTACATAAATGGTTATTTACTTTATGGTTTAAATAAAGAGTTAATTAACTAATTCTAATTTTATGTTTTAAAATACTCAGTAACTAATTAATTGGTTAATTTTTTTCAATATTTTTTAAATAATTATTTACTTTTATAATAATATTATACTTCTTCACAAACTTTTACATAAATATAATTATAATTCTTCCAMAAACTTWTATAWWTAWWTATAWAAGTTTKTGGAAGAATTATAATTATATTTATGTAAAAGTTTGTGAAGAAGTATAATATTATTATAAAAGTAAATAATTATTTAAAAAATATTGAAAAAAATTAACCAATTAATTAGTTACTGAGTATTTTAAAACATAAAATTAGAATTAGTTAATTGAGGTGTAAATTCAAGTTGTGTATAAAAAGTCAACTTATTATTGTTATGTAAAGTGTATACAGGTATAATTAGGTAGTATAATATATAAAAAATTACTAATCTAATTTAAATTGAGGTGAACATTCAAATGGTGTATAAAAAGTCAATTTATTATAGAGGACAGCTATATAGAATGTTAAGCCCTCTTAATTGTAATGGTACCAAATTAACTTATTCATGAGTGTCGCATCTTTCTAAGGAGATTTATGTTTGCCTACCTTTTTTATTCTCTTTTTCATTCAATCAAATTGATGTTTGGAGTTTTCTAATACTTTTCGAAGGTATGTGAGCAATTTTAATATTAGTATTTTTTTATATAAAGTAAATATAACATTATTTAATTATTAAAGAAAAAGACATACAATCACCATTAATTTCATTGTTTATGGGTACCGAGAAGATTTGTGAACCCTATATAGTTTGTGCATAACATGGTTGTAACCATGTGTCGATGCACAATAGATGGAATAATATTTATACTCACGGTTGCTTTACCGAAGTGTGTTTTCGTGATATGTGAAACATTTGTTTCATCAAAGTATGCCATGTTGGACGAACCGCTTATACTTGTATTCAACACAGACATTCAAACAAAAAGTACCCCGCTTACTTGTAATCAACACATACATTCAAACAAATGTACCTTAACCTCCTCATTAGATAGCTGGGCATTCCAATTCACCTCAAATTGTCTCAAAGTTAGCACAACTCAATGACGCGTTTCAATTCAGCTCAAATTGCCTGAAAGTTAGCACAATTCAATGACTTCACCGCTCCACTGCCAAAGTTCCCTCTACTTAGTTTCCACCGGTTTCATGAAATACCATTCATGATTATAAGGTAATATAAGGTGGCTAAGCATACCAGCTAGTAATAAGGTGGCTAAGCATATCAGCTACATGCGCTAAGTGTAGGCTTTTCATTTTTCTAGATTATGTCAATTTTGCCATAATGGATTTCTTTGGAGTCATCTAATCTAGTGGTAAACTTCCCTCCCACTAATCTAAATCCAATGATACAAAAAGTTAGTTTTTATTCCCTTCCACTATGGAAATCCAAATACAAAAAGTTAGTTTCTCTTTTTTTTTACAACTCTCCGTTAATTCAAATTTGGGCAAGAACCCTAAATGCATTGTTCCACCATACACAAATCTTAGATGATGATAAAACTTTGCTCATGCCTAAAATTTGTGTCAAATTCTTATCAATTCATTGATTTTCAATGCCCATCAAATTTTACCCAAATTGTCGATTTACAATGCCCGTGTCAATTTTACCCAAACAGTTGATTTTTATTAGTGAGTATTACCGGAACTATTGGATTTTCAATGCCCAACTATTTTTACATAAACCATCGATTTTTCAGTGTTTAGGTGTTCATGGCATAATACAAGAGACCAAGTGCAAGTACCAATGACCTTACAACAGTTCAAATGCAAACTACACTTATAAGAGTATTGAAATAAAAATACATAGCTAATATAAATATCATTTCTTGCCTTTTAAAAAATAATCATCAATTCTTCCATTTTTCCCCTTTTCTTTTTCACCTCTTGCTAACACCCTAAATACATATAGCTAATATAAATATCATTTCTTGCCTTTCAAAAAATAATCATCAATTCTTCCCTTTTACCCCTTCCATTTTGTTACCTCTTGACAACACCCTAAACAAGGATCCACGATAACCAATTGTAAGTTTGCAAATGGTATATCGAGATTCATAGAGGATACTAATTCTTTATGTGAATCGTATGAATCGGTTTCATGAAGTCTCTTTCTTCCATCTAAAGAGGATTCATGAACAACTAACTTCTTCGAGGAGGAAAGTTTGGTATCCATGTCTTCTACGTTAGCCCCTAAAGAAGGAATCGATTCCCTATCGACACTTGCGATCACTGATTCTCATTTTGATAATTATCATTTTTTCGAAAATTTCATTTTTTTAATTTTGGTTTTGTCCCTTTTTCCTAGGAGGATGAGCACAACCCCTAAAGAAGGAATGGATTCCCTATCGACACTTGCGATTACTGATTCTCATTCTGATAATCATCGTTTTTTGGAAAATTTCAATTTTTATATTTTGCTTTTGTCCCTTTTTCATAGGAGGATGAGCACAAGCATGGGGACAAGAAGCTTGTAGATGTCTTGGGAGATGACATATTTAGCAAAGAAATGTTGTTTTCTCATAATGTAAGACTTGAGCGTATTAATTTTTTTTCCATTTTAGAAGCACTTTGTCTAGAAAACCCTTACTAAGGCCTATCTCAACACAAATGTGAGCACATGTACATAATCCTGCCAAAGCTCTCTCAAGCTCTGATTTGATGTAAGTGCCCAAAGAGTTCCCAATATCCTCAAAATTTGGTAAATGCCAGAACTATAATGGAAAACTAGGGAGACAAACTCAAACTAGCATTATAGTACTTATCATATAGTTAGGATCAAAATCTAGGAACCAAAGAGTTATAAAAAGCCCCATGTTTCCCCAAAACCAATGACCCTCCTCAAAAACTCTATGATAATCAACATAATAAAAGCACTACAATTAAAAAACCTCTGGAAAAAGGAGAGATCTTATATTTCTTTGTCCAAGACATGTGGCATCTGTTTCATATAAGGAATGTAGATGGTTGACCTCTGACAATATAATCTCCCCCATTGGCACCTCCTCAACATGCTCCACAATATAGGCACTAGAAATAGGTGAATCCTTTGAAGCATTAGGACTTTGAAGCAATAGGAGTAGTAGAAGTATTTTTCAATGCATTCCTAAAAGACACCCTAGTTCTCCATGCAATTGCAATGCCAATATACGAGTTGAATATTTAGTAATATCATTATCAAACAAATGGGATAGATCATCCAAATGTTTGCCCTCATAAAGAAGGTGTTGCTTGGCAATAGGAATCCATCACTTTAGAAATCCCCCACATGCATAAGGATTTATAGGAGAGAGACTTTATCATAGTTTGAAATCCTAATTTTGTATTAGGATATGCATCAAATAATTGTCTAACATAACTTTCTTCAAACACTTAACATGAAAGCATTTTGTCAAACACTTGCCATGCAACAAACACTTCGCACGCAGAGATCTCATCAAAAACTTGTCATGCAAACTTTTCATCAAACACTTCGCAAACATCTCATGTAATGTTCCCAAGCAGATTCCTTAGGAACTTAGGGGTTTATTTCTGATCTGTTTGTTTGATTGTTTGAATATGTTTTGCAGGTTTGCTTCTCAAAGTTGCGTTGGAGGTGTTTAGTTGAGTTTTATAACATATGATGGTTGAATATAACACAACACAAATGGAAATAACAAGATACAAGAAAGATAATACAAGAGAATGACCAAATAACTTCATATCTAACCTTTATTTAGATAATAAGTTAACCTCCATACATGAGATCTACAGATCTTGAACAAATAGTAAAGATATAGAAGTCTGGAGCTGAATATGCCACCAAGATACAAAGAATTGAAGGTGTGAGTCCTAGTTCTTCAGTAACAGCATGCAAGTCAATACAAGATCAATTTATTTCCCTTGAAGCCTTGGCACCTCCAGATCTGGTTGAGATGCACCCCAACTCATTGTAGCAATATAAGAAATTTGGCTTCCTTCAAGAAAGCCCTCAAACCCTTGTAAAATGCTACCAAACCATAGATCAATTGATGTAGAGTGCATGTGAAGAGATCCCTCAGCCAAAATCATAGATCTAACCCCCCAACTCACTGAATACCCAATGGACAGTGTTCCCCTTTTCAGAAATTCGCCCAAGAGCCACAATAAATAAATACGCAAATGAAACCCTCCAACAATAGCTGAAAAAAGGCACTCTAAGGTTGGCAAACCCTTCTAGAATGAGTTTTGCCTCATATCTCCCTTCCATTGACCAAATCGAAATATTCTCTCTCCAATAGTGTGCCCTTCCTGCAGAAAACCTCCATATCTGCACCCTGCCTCTTCAATCCACTGTAGAAACCAATATGTAACTGAATAAAATGGTGAGGGTGGAATCTTCAACCACCTTGACCAAGCTTGGATCAAGAATGGAGGAATCTTTCACCTCCTTGTTGATCTCTAGGGTTTGTTTACTCAAAACGTAAGTTGCATAGCTCAAGAAGCAAATAAGAGAAAATGACATGAATGAGGAGTGAGACGCCCTCCTCTCTCTTTTATACCTCCATCTTCTAATTTTCACTTGAGTTACTTTATTGATGCCTAAGGTTATTACTTTATTTTTTCCTCTAAGTCAAATAACCCTTTTTCTGCTTTTACCCAAGTCACTTTAATAATATAACATTTAGCTCCCTAGTGACCCTTTTGCACCTCCTAGCCCCCTTTACCCATGAGACTATAGTCTACAGGGGTGACTAGACTACTAAGCCTTCTAATGTCCTTGTCAAGAAGAGGAAAACATTACAATCTCCCCTACTGGAAATTGCTTTCCCATAAGCAACCTTAAATCTATCTGTTGTAGCACCTATTCACTCTCCCAAGTGGCATCTTCTATAGGCAATTTTTTCCATTTGACTAAGTATTTCTTGATGTCCATGTTCCTTAGTTGTTTCACCCTCACCTCCAAAATCTCCTCTGGAATAAAAATCAAGTGTCCTTCTTCATCAACTAGAGGTAGCTCTTCATTAGCTACAACATGTTGCCCCAATGCCCTCTTTAGGCATGATACATGGAAGACATTATGAATTTTGCTTCCCTGTGGTAGCTCTTTTTCATATGCAACTTCCCCAACCTTCCTTTTCACCCTGTAAGGTCCATAGAAGCGAGGTTTGAGCTTCTGAGTACCATTTTTCTTGATGGATGCATGTCTGTATGGTTGTAGCCTCAAATAGACCAAATCCCCTACCTCAAAAGTGCACTCCACTATGTGCATGTCTGCATATAACTTTTGTTGGTTTTGAGCCCTTTGCAAATGATCCTTAAGTTCTTTGAGAGTGTCTTGGTTTTCCTGTATCCACTCCTTAGCCATAGGAGCTCTATTATCTCCAAACACAGTCTCAACAAAAGTTAGGGGATCATAACTGTATAAATCTTTGAAAGGAGACATACCAATAGACATGTGGTAAGTGGTGTTGTAGCAGTATTCACCCAGATATAGCCACTTGACCCATGATTTATGTTGTCATGTCACATAGTTTCGGAGATATCCTTCCACCCACTTGTTTACTATTTCAGTTTGTCCATCTGTCTGTGGATGGTAGCTAGTGTTGGGAGTTAACTCCCACTAGCCAAAATAGCTCATGCCAAAAGATGCTCATAAATATACTATCCTTGTCACTCACAATTGTTTTGGGTAATCCATGCAACCTGAAGACTTCCCTGAAAAACAGATCTGCCACATGAGATGCGCTAAAGTCCATGGAGATCAAAAAAAAGTGAGCAAACTTGGTCAAATGATCTACTACCACAAATATGCAATCCTTCCCCTGTGCCTTGGGTAGTCTTGTAATGAAATCCATAGATACACTCTCCCACTTGTGCTCTGGAATAGGGAGAGGCTGCAATAGACCTGTTGGATGAGTGTGCTCATCTTTGTTCTATTGGCAAGTCGTACATTCCTTGATGTGGCGCATGAAATCTCCCTTGAGACCTTTCCAAGCAAACCTTTCTCTTATCTGCCTGTATGCTTTAAGGAATCATTGATGCCCTGCTAATGATGAATCATGAAATGCTTGTAGCACCCTTTTCTTGAACAATGATTTAGGAACCAGATAGATCCTTCCCTTATAATATATGTTGTCATCTATAATATTGTACCTGTCATCCTGTAATTGTCCATCCATCAACTCACATGCAAATTTATTTTTGGAGTACTCCACCAATAAATGAGATTTCCAATCAACTGATATTTCGAACATGGAGTAGGTTGAGGGTCTCCTAGACAAGGCATCTGCTACAACATTGTTTTTTCCTTTGACATCTTCTATGTCAAAGTTATACGCTTGAATTTTACTCACCCACTTTTGTTGTCTTTCATTAAGGTCCTTTTGTTCAAGAAAGTACTTGAGGCTATTATGATCTGTCCTAACCACAAATTTCGCTCCTACCAGATATTGCTTGAATTTGGCCAAGGCGTGCATTATGGCTAGCATCTCCTCATCATAAATGGTTTACAACAACTCGGTTCCTTTCAGTTTGTTTCTCTCAAAGGCAATGGGGTGCCTATTCTGCATGAGAACAACTCCAATACCCTCACCTGATGCGTCACATTCCAAAATGAATGGTTGAGAAAAGTTTAGCAAGGCTAATACTGGACAAGTGCTCATCACCTTCTTCATTTTGTCAAATGTTAACTATGCCTCATTTCTCCACTTAAATGCACCCTTCCGGGTCAAATCAGTCAAAGGTGTGCATAAGTGGGAAAACCCCTTGACAAACCTCCTGTAATAACTGCAAATACCAAGAAATCCTTTAAGCTCTGTGAGTGTTTTGGGTGTGGCCAATTCATGATTGCTTGGATCTTTTTTAGGTGAACCTATACCCACTTTGCTCCAATAATGTGTCCCAAATAGAGAACATCGGTCATCCCAATTTCACATTTTGATTCCTTGGCATATAGTGGTTGATTTTCCATGAGAAGACCTCATCCACATGCTTGAGGTGATCCTCCCATGTTCTATTATAGATCAGCAAGTCATCAAAGAAGACAAGTAGGGACTTCCTCAACTGTTTGTTAAACACATGGTTCATGCATGATTGGAAGGTGGATGGCGCATTTGTCAAGCCAAAAGGCATGACAAGGAACTCATAATGCCCATAGTGGCATCTGAAGGTTGTCTTATGAATATCCTGCTCCCTCATCCCGATTTGATGGTATCCAGAGCGAAAGTCAATTTTTGTGAAGTATACTGTGCCATGTAGCACATCCAATAACTCATCTATCCTGGGAATGGGGTACCTGTTTTTGAGGGTTTTTTATTCAATGCTCGGTAATCAATGCACATGCACATTGTCCCATCTTTCTTCTTTACTAATACCACCGATGATGCAAATGGACTTGAACTTGGTCTAATATGGCCCACGGCTAACAATTCTTTAATAGCATTCTCAATCTCATCCTTGTGCTTATTGGGGTGTTTGTATGGTGTAGTGATGATCGGTTTGGCTCCTTCTTCCAATTCTATGATGTGTTCAAACCCTCTATTTGGTGGTTGACCTGGTGGAATCGATTCAAAGACCTTTTTGTGCTTGAGAAGGATTTTTTGAATATCTGGAGGATATTGCTTGTGTTCTCCACTATCCACTCCCATAACAAAGCATTCAGTTGTATAGGCCACCTCCTCTCGCCTAAATATTGCATGCATTTGTTTGGTTGTCACAACTCTAGGTGCCCCTCCTGACATCCCCTTAAGTGTGATCCTTTTTCCTTCTTTTGTGTTGAAAGACATTTCCATGTTTTTGTGGTTGGTAATGATGGGACCCAACGTGCTAAGCCACTACACACCTAGTATGATGTTGGTGTCTGGTATATCCACTACATAGAAATCATGTGTCAAGGTGTCTTTGCCCAAGGTCGGGCTCATCCATGGAATATATCTGTCACAAGCCATAGTACGTCCTCCTACCACCTCAACCAAGAAACCCTCAAAGCCCACCGTGGGAATGTGTCTCCTCTCAACCATAGCAATGTCAATAAAATTGCGAGAAGCTCCTCCATCAACTAGCATTGTTGTTCTATGTCCCTGCAAAACTCCCTTCATCCGAAAAGTATTGAACTTAGGCACACCGCTAATGGAAGCTAAGGTAACCTTCTTGATTCCTGCATCATGGTGTGGGGGTACCTCCTCTCCTTGCGCATGTAAGACTTGTTCTTCCTCCCTTTGGTTCATCTGTATGTTATGAATGGCTCCATTCTCCTCATCATCTATCTCCTCTTCACTATCAGATATTACCTCTATATAGTGAATATTCCCTTTACCCATACACCCATGACCTGGCTTCCATGGTTCTTTGCAAGTGGAGCATAATTGCTTCCTTCTTAACTATCTTCTTGTAGCTTCATCCATCTCTCATTTTCCCTTGTCAACCTGTCTGGTGTCTCGCCCCCTTGTAATGATTGGAGGTTTGGGTGTGATCTTATTCTTGTAGGCTGCCCCTACCAAATCCCTGGTGCGCTCAATGGCATCATGTAAGGTTACAGGATTGAAAGCCTTAACCCATCCACGTAAAGGCTCGGTCAACCCTTCTATGTACATCATCAGTAACCTAGATTCTGACATATCTAGAACCATAACTGCCACTCTCTAGAACTCCTCAATGAAGGCTTATGCTGACCCTGTTTACCTAATCTGTGTGAGCTCCCTTAAATGAAGCTTTGGATCCTCCCTGTCAAACCTGTCAATGAGTCTCTAGGTGAAGTCAATGTATGAAGTAACATGTTCATGACCCAAAGTGGCCATCCCATGAAACCACCAGTCATGCGCTTTACCATTCAAGTGTAATGTTGCAAACTTGATGCCCTACTCCTCTTTCATGGGGTTCAACTGAAGGAATGCATCCATCTTTTGTACCCAAGCCTTAGCTAAAATTTGACTTGATCCATCGAAATGGGGCATCTCCATTCTTCCAGCCTTGTGCCCCAACTCATTGTCACCTTTGTAATGTCCCTTAGACTTTTGTTTCTACATTAGGTGGCAATATTCTCACAAGGAAACCTGTCTTCGGAATCCTGCACTTAGAGAGTTATATGCTCTCTCCAAATCCTCTCATTCTTCCACAATGCCTCCATACCCAAGGGAATTTGTGTCCCTTGGTCGTGCCTTCAAGAAGGTAGGCATATATAGCCTAGGTGTGGTCCTGCTAGCTATGTGGGAATGAGAATGTGTGCCTCTAAATGATCTGGGGTCCTTTGCATGATCTTTGTGCCTAGATTCCTCATTGTGCCCTGTTCCCCCCTGAGATCCACCAACCCCTTGGTTTCCTCCAAAGAGAGGTGGGTCCTTGCCATGTCTTTGTTCCATCAAGAACTGAGAGAGTATACCCTGATGCTTGCGTTGTTCCTCCATTATGACTATCATTCTATCCTGTCCTTTATGAAGATTTGTAAAGGATATCTTTAGTTCTTCCTACCCCATAGATAAATGATTATGCAATTCTTCCAGGTTATGTCGCATTATAACCTAGTTGTTTTGTAGTGTATCATTCATTGTTTGAACCACCCTTTCAGCTAAAAGTGTTGCTTCTTCTGACACTGCATTTTCTGTTTCATCAGTTTCCCCCATGCTTTCTTCTGGCTCTTTTGTTTCTAGAATCCCTGCTATAGGTTGTCCCCCACGACCTCTCCTCCTGGCCATTAGATTTTATCACAAGCTAGAGAAGGAATTCACTCTGATACCAATGTAATGTTCCCTAGTTGATTCGCTAGGAACTTAGGGGTCTATTTTCGATATGTTTGTTTGATTATTTGAATATGTTTTGCAGGTTTGCTTCTCAAAGTTGTGTTGGAGGTGTTAAGTTGAGTTTTATAACATATGATGGTTGAAAATAACACAACACAGATGGAAATAACAAGATACAAGAAAGATAATACAAGAGAATGCCCAAAAAACTTCAGATCTGACCTTTATTTGGAGAATAAGTTGACCTCCATACATGAGATCTACAGATCTAGAACATATAGTAAAGATATAGAAGTCTGGAGCTGAATATGCCACCAAGATACAAAGAGTTGAAGGTGTGAGTCCTCCTAGTTCTTCAGTAACAGCATGCAAGTCAATACAAGATCAATTTCTTTCCCTTGAAGCCTTGGCACCTCCAGATCTGGTTGAGATGCGCCCCGATTGGTTGTAGCAACCTAAGAAATTCGGCTTCCTTCAAGAAAGCCCTCAAACCCCTGTAAAATGCTGCCAAACTGTAGATCAACTGATGTAGAGTGCATATGAAGAGATCCCTCAGCCAAAATCATAGATCTAACCCCCCAACTCACTGAATACCTAATGGATAGTGTGCCCCTCTTCAGAAATTCGCCCAAGAGCCACAATAAATAAATATGCAAATGAAACCCTCCAACAATAGCTGAGAAAAGGCGCTCTAAGGTTGACAAACCCTTCAAGAATGAGTTTTGCCTCATATCTCCCTTCCATTGACCAAATCGAATTATTCTCTCTCCAACAGTGCATCCTTCTTGCAGAAAACCTCCAAATCTGCACCTTGCCTCTTCAATCCACTGTAGAAACCAATCTGTAACTGAATAGAATGGTGATGGTGGGATCTTTCACCACCTTGACCAAGTTTGGATCAGGAACAGAGGGAATCTTTCACCTCCTTGTTGATCTCTAGGGTTTGTTTACTCAAAACCCTCAAAATGTAAGTTGCATAGCTCAAGAAGCAATAAGAGAAAATGACATGAATGAGGAGTCAGACGCCCTCCTCTCTCCTTTATACCTCCATCTTCTAATTTTGACTTGAGTTACTTTATTGATGCCTAAGGTTACTTTACGTTCTCCTCTAAGTCAAATAACCCTTTTTCTGCTTTTACCCAAGTCACTTTAATAATATAACATTTAGCTCCCTAGTGACCCTTTTGCGCCTCCTAGCCCCCTTTACCCATGAGACAATAGTCTACAGGGGTGACTAGACTACTAACTCTTCTAATGTCCTTGTCAAGAAGGGGGGAACATTACATCTCCATCGTAATATGGAACCTTTGGACTGAATGTGAGGCCCACTTTTATCTCCCCATAGTAGGTATTATCTGGAACAACATTGGAAGAAGTCGAGGATAGACTTCCTTCACGGCTTCCTTCCATAAATACACCCTCCAATGGAATGCTTGCTTCTCCAACAAAGTCATCCTCGTTTAACTTATCAATGTCCATTATTTTTAAGGGGAGATCAATAACCCCCTCTGTGACTGTGAAAACAAACTGCTCACGAATTGCTACCTTAACCGAATGCAACATTGCTTTTCTATTGTTGAGTTCAACACTGGATGATAACCCTCTTAGTGTGGATGGCACACAGGTTTGTCTCTTCAAAAACACCAAAAGATATGTCTCCACCCCTTCTTGCAAAACCACCACGGCAAAGAAAAGAAATTGTAAATCCGTCTTGAAGTCCTGAGCAACTTCTCTAATGAGACGCTGGCAAGACACCTTCCTTGTAAGAAGCTAGATGCTCTTCTAATCTTTTCGGAGTTCACAGAGGGCAACACTACACATATTGAATCTATTAGTTTTACCCAAACTAATGGTTTTTTATTGTCTAGCAATTTTGACCTAGAATCATCTTCTTGTGGATTTTAGATCATCTATGTTCATAATCATTTTTCCCACTAAGTCAATTCCTAAGAAAATCAGTCACCCCAAGGCCATCTTAGGTCCACCCTTTGGTTATTTAACTACCTCATAGAATTACTCCTTAGTTAGTGACCCTAATTGGAAGCCGATGATTCCCTGTCAATGCCCCTCTCGCTCTATGTTGACTACATCGAATTGCTAGAGTAGAGGTTGATTTTCTCAAAAAATCGATGGGACCTCAATCAACGACCCAGTGTACTTCACAATGATCATTCAACCTAGATCTGAGTTTTAGGTTTCTTCTTAAATTACTAGGAAAATAGTCAGTTCTCGAGGGGGGTCCTATTTCTTATTTATCTAATTCCCGATTTTCGATTGAAACTCTCTGAAGGCATTCACATCTCTAAGTCAATTCTACCATAAATCATCGATTTTCATGTCGCTCACTACAACACTCGAAATTAGAAAGTATATTCAAAGTATGATCACAAGGTGAATGATTGGTTTAATGAAGTATCACTCAAAGAAGGTTGATTAAAGATTTTAAGAGTGTGTTTTGCTAAGTTTAGTTACCCTTTCCTGTCAGGGCTATAAGGTTCCCCAGGCCATGGTTTGAAAATAATTTGTGTGCCAAAATCGTCAAAAATGCAAACAGTCCACATTGTTGACATCTTGTCCATTTTCGATAGAGCTCGTTACCAAAAACCAAACAAGTATTTATACTAATATCAATAACAGAATATAACATTATATCCTTTTCTTTAATAGCTCTTTTCGATATACTGAGGATACGTCCATGCATTTCAACATATCAATTCCACAAATCCTCACCAAAATTTAATTTAACATTCATAACCCAGTTAGCCATAGTCATAATAGGGTTGTGCATTCTTTAAGCCATAGCCCGTATGGGAACATGAACTACCATCCATTTACAACACCAGGCAGGTCTTATAAAATCCTTCCTGTTTACCAGCTTGAGCATTACTTCCAAATTTCATTTTCATTTTAATCACAATTCCATATCATGAAGAGAATGTCTATAACAGTGATAACTTATTCAAATCAAAGAGTGAGATCACAGGAGATCACAGGGTGACAGATGTTTTGATCCTTTACTAATCTGCTTCTAGATATTCTTGGATGAACTAAAAACAGGCACGAACTTACAAGCCTCCCAACTAACTCTCAAGGTACTGTCCTTCCTCCGAGACCCACCATGTTGCATAAGGTGGCCTATAAGAGTGATGAGGAATTCTGTGGAAAATTGAACCAGACACACACTTACCCAACTGTGCTTCATCCCTTACTGCTGCATACCCAACTCAATCCCAGTATGATGGTATATTTATTCAGAGTAAGTTTATATGATGACCTAAACTAGTACTAGCTCTCATATGGTGAAGACAATCACTTTCACCGGTGAGAGTTATTGGCTCTAATGGACCCCAGTATAAAAGAGATCTAGCTCAACCAGTGTCTGGCATCTAGGACATTGCTAATAATAAACCCTGGAGAAATATCCACTTATGGTTGTGCCACAGTGAAGGTAATAGAAAGATACAGACTTAAAATTTCCCAGATTTAAAATCTGAGTTCAGAAGGTTCTTTAACCCTCCCAAGCTTGACGGAACAGAATTTCCCCAAACCCACCTTGCTCTGAGTGTTTAAATGCAACAATCTCTTGGTTGTAAGTTTGTTTCAATCATAGGAAACTCCAAAGCTCCCTCAAATCCCTTTCCTCATTGTAGATATTCTCTCTCCCAACTCCACATTGGTGTCCAGTGCCTTAATGGTCATTGGGTTTTGGTAGAGGTTACATCCTATGTTAAGGAATGAAATTGAGGGCAAAAGGGTCGGTCTTTGTTATGCACTTGAGTTGAGTAAGCTTAAGGTGGACAGTGCACTAGTGGTTGAGGACAAGCTCTCTGTCTAAGTGAGTACATTGGGCAGATAGCTTAACCATGTAATGCATAGTTTGTTATAATGGAGACTTTGTTTCGAAGTGGGCATTCCTCCCAGTTTTCAGGGTTCCAACTATAAATCTGTGAATTATATGTAGCTGATATATTTTTCCTATTATGGATTTTGTTGTGTTATTGTTACTATTAATAGACATGAACCAGATAAATGCTTAAGTTAAGAATGGACAGTGTTCATGAGTTAAGATGTAGTTAAAAATTATAGTGCTTTGCTGTTTTCAAGTTAATATTTGTTTATAGTTGATATCAATGTCGTCCTTAGTACTGACAGATATGTCCAATATGTTCGCCACTAACTGCTCAACATTTTAGGTGGCATTGCTTATCAACTAGGTGATTAGTGTTCAAGCACTAAGTGAGAGCTTTGTCATGGGGTAGGATGCCTGAGTACAAGAGGGATGAGAACTCCAGCATACAAGAGGACGAACAAACACAAGATAGGTGAAAGACGACGAGCAAGAAATCTGGGTGAGAACAAAAGATCAAGCTGTCATATAATAGGTTTGGATTGGGCATATAGGACAAAGATTAGTTGAGCTGAGGTCCAAAACATTGGGTATTGCAAAGGATAATTCTAACAATTTCTAACTAGAGAGTGGACAAAGGTTAAGGCAAGACAACTATGGTTCGTGATCAAAGGGGATAAGCAAGGTCCATAGTGTGGATGGACATTAAGTATCATGGAGGATAGAATACTAGGCTTGATACCCAATTGGTCAAAAGATAGGACATCTGACTAATAGACGATTGGACAACGACTTCGACAATGAATAGACAATGATGAAATTACAGAAGACAAGGAATCAAAAGGAAGAAGAAGAGCATAATTCTAACAAGAATAGGCAATGAAGAACAGGCGCGCTCACAAACCTTGAAAAATGGATGAATAACCGTAGCATACCCACAAAAAGCAGAAGGAAACCTAGTCGGCAAAGGCAAGAGAAAGGAAGGTGAGACATCAAACCTTGTCAACAATGAGCAAGGAAACCCTCAAAATGAAAAATCTGGGAACAAACAATGAGATAGATAGCTAGATAGAGAATAGCACAAAGAACATAAAAGTGAGTGTGACTAAGGAAGGAATTTGCAAAGAAGTCGAAGAAGTCCCCCAACAAGTACTTTTAGAAATTATAGAGACAACTCAAATGACCTACATAGAGACTATAAAAACCAATGTTCCACCAAGACTCCGAGACGGGGGGACGTGGGTGCGGGGAGACGCACAAGGGGGACGTGTGGAAGTACCCCCAAATTTTAGGGATTTTTGGGAAATGGGGGACGGGGGGACGTCACATATATAATATAAAAAAATATAAAAAATAAAATTTTAAAAATAAAAATAATAATGATAATATGATAAATCTCAACAATAACATTAATTAATTTTACATTAATTAATTTTATATATATTTGTTTTTTAATTTTTTTTTTAAATTTAGTTTTTTCTCTTTCAAGTCTTACTGGGCAAAAAAAATTTGGGGGGGACTTCCAGGAGTCCCCCTTTTGGGGGGGGGACTTCCAGGAGTCCCCCTTTTGGGGGGGGGACATCCAGAACTTCCCCTTTTCAAGGGGGGACATCCAAGAGTCCCCCTTTTGGAGAGTCTCATCCCCCACCTTGGGGAGTCGCGTCCCCCCAAGTCCCCCCGCGTCTCCCCAAAAAGGGGACGTGGGGAAACGTCCCCCCGTCCCGAGGATGTGAGGGACGCGTCCCCCACGACCCCCACCCTGGGGAACGCGTCCCCGTGGAACACTGATAAAAACAAGTATGATGCAAATAGTTCTGACAAGGATAGAGATGTCCATCATCAACAAACAACACCTCGAAGCATGGATCCATCTTGAATCCCAACTTATGATGGAAGCACAAACAAGGACAACCATTAACTTGGAGAAATGTTATCCTCCCCACCTGGGCTCAAATCTCGCATGTGATGCTCTTCGTAAGCCAATTGTTGATGAGGTTGTGAGCCATGAGGAAATCTTACCCTTTCCTACGGGATGGAGGGTGGTGTGTGTTATCCCCCCATGCCTAGGGGTAACTAAGGAGATGATGTCTCAAGGCCCGCAAGTAGCAGACATGGAGTGCTAAGAGTCAGATTGACCAGCAAATCCCACATTAAGCAAATAGAGCCCCTCCTTTTCATGATTACATCACCACTCATCGTCGATAGCAAAGCAACGTCCACTACATCGGTTTGGCCCTCGGAAGATAGCAGGTCTTGCTTCATGAGGTAACAAGTCCAGTCGCATAGTAAGTGTCACTTTAATATCTGAAGCATTTGAGCATGTTGCAAAGAGTCCTTTCTTGATTATGGAACTTTTGCTTGGAAATTGTATCTTTTGCATGATTTCACCTTGGTGGTTGTCATGGTATCCTAGTAAGTTGGTCACCCTCAGGAAAAGGGTTGCTACTAGGCGGTTTCCTTGAAGGGTCATTCTACCATTCCCACTCATACTTACCACTTTCCACACTTCTTCCCCTCTACTTCCTCATCTTTTGGGTTTTTTGGTTATTGACCCCAAGAGGGGTTTGTACCTCATTTCATGGGAAGAAGCGGTTAAAGGCCCAGAGGTGTTGTAGCTGACATCACACATAAATGCTCACCCTAAAGTCCTGAGAGCCATGAAACGCTTCTCTAAGGGAATAAAGGACTTTTAATATAAATGAAGAAAAAGTGTCTCGCTTGATGGGGGAGTGCATTGCGATGTTCTTTTATTTCCACTACACATAACACCCAATGTGTTCTAACTTCAAGTAGCATTTTGGTGCTCTTTTATTTCCATTGCACATAGCACTCAATTTTTGGACTTAATAAAAAATGCTTTCCAAGGTAGAGCGTGTGGTGTATTTTATTTCTTGTTCGCACCATATTGACTTGAACTTGGAATTGAAAGGAAAAAGGAAAATAAAGGGCTTGGAAAAAGGTTGCATTTCAAAGGGAAACTCAAGGATGTAGCTCACCCTCCACAAAGGCACCCATAAATGAGACAATATGAACCCTTGATACATCAAGAACCCCATGCCCGAGAGTCTTTCCCCAATCCACCTCATACTCATTACATGATCTAGATAGGGCTTTCTTGGGAAACATTCCTTAACTTGGGGATTGGCCTACCCAATAGAGCACCATGACACCCCTCCCAGACCTAAATTTGGAAAAGTTTATAAGGTCTTTAAGCATGTGTTTAATTTGAAAAGGCGGGATTTAATGCACTTATTTAGGTGGTTCTTTTTTAAATGTGGCTTACTTGGCATGATTCATATGACTTGTGGACCCTTGGAGGGCGTACTTGTTTGTCTTTGCAGGACCTTGCCCGGTGAAAGTTATTCAAGAAGGATCTATGCCACTTGGACCTTCATAGGGGCTTGAAAGCCCATAAGATGAATGCCATACGCCACATGTGAGAGACCATTAATGATGAGTGTTGCACCTTTTGAGGATGTCTAGCCTCATGAGGAAGGCTTAGGATGGTGAACCGCACATGACATCACCCTTTACCGTTGACGTCATCTTGGAGGCTAGGGTTTGATGGATGATGTGGTTCCGAAGGTGGTTTGACAAGAAGAGACACATGGCATGGCACTTTTGCACATGAGAGCATGACACATGGCGTTTGGAGGCCCAACGATCTCCTCTTTGAGGCTTGACATCTCACTTTTCAGCCCTACGTCACCCTTCTAGGGTTTTATTTCATGTATATTTCCTTTTTGGCATATTGTAGAGGCAAATGAAGGGGTCAGCCCTCTTCTAATTTGTTGTTGACAATTTTATGTGGACAAATTGGTTAAGGCGACCTCATATAAGTAAGGGACCTTCTAATTTCATTTTATCAATCATCATTACTCACCATTTGTGAGAACAAGTCTGAAACTTTTGCCCTCTTTGGGCTATCTAGCTCTTCTACTTAATGCGCTATGTTTGGAGGATCATTTTGTGGATGCTTTTGCTGATTTTGAAGAGGAATTTCTGCAATTAGGGTTTTGTCTCTTGGTTGCTTAGCTAAAGTTAATTTTTTGCAATTTATCTTTATGTTGTTATGTTACATGGTGAATATTGTTTCTTTCTGCTAGACGTCTTGCTTGGTAAAACCCTAAGAGTGGAGCATAAGTGCTACCTCCTCTCACAAGGTTATTCTTGTTCAAAATTGGTGAAATCTCATTGCTAGGGTTAGCATCCTAAAGCCCTAAAGTGCTAGCACTTTAGGATTTTAGCCCTAGACACTTGATTCTCGACCTAGCTGAAGTATTAAGAAGGGAGAAAAGATTGTTGGAGCCCAAAAGTGCATGCACTCTAGCAATCCTTCTCTTAAGGTTTAAACTCTAAGGCCTTAATGTGCTAGCACCTTAGAGTTTAAGCCCCACCTCTTAGTCTCTACTAATTCAATCTTCAAGCATTGTTGTATTGTTGTTGTAAAGACCCCATAGCCGTCAAAGGCACTAATTTTACTACTCTCTTGTGGTGAAATTGATCAACAAACACTCTCTTTCAATTCTCTCAAGCTCTACTAACTTTGCTAACACTAACTCTCACTAACTCACTAGTAAACTTCTTGTTGTTGCAAAAGTTTGCTACAGCCATCTCAATACACTCTTATTTGTTGCATACACTCTTGAAAAGGTGGCCTAACATGTTCACAAATTGCATATAACAATTGGATATTACTCTAGTGGATGTGTACTAAGTTTACATTGTCAATTGTTGCATTTCTGATTGATAATTATTGATGTTGTTATAATTTACTTACTGCTGTTGTACTACTGTTCATTGCTGCAAATTCATAACAGCCATAGCAATTTCATTGTCTAGTGTCTTCAAGGAGTATTTATTGCATGTTAGAACTTGGAAATAATCATATATTTTCTACAAAGTGTTCTTGTTCCGAGCAGGTACTCAAACAGCTTCATACTCCTATTTCCTTAACCTAGACTTTTCTTTAGGTGATCAAAGGAGGGGGTGGTAGGCTTGGTTACAATACTTGTTACTTTGATCCCTTGAGGTCAGCAGGGAAGCCTTCCTTGTGGTGGACCTCCTCCATCACTAAAACGAGATAATTTCTTACTAAGGTGACAGTGGTAGGATTTTCCATAGTTATGCATATTCGGGGGACTTATGTTGGGCTTTGCACAAGTACAAATCCTGCAATAACAGGGTGTTTGGTTACATGTAAAAAGAAAAAGGAGAAAAGGATAGGGGAAATAAATGTGCACAGTTTGAAGGTTCCTTATGAGGAACCGCTATAACTTGGTATAGAAAGGCAAATGGACAAAACTCGTTCAACCACTAGGAGGAAGTCGTGTACAAATTCAAAGAGACTTAGGCTTACTTCAATGAGGATCCTTCTACATTAAATTAGTTGATGACTATTTAGTATTAAGTAGAAAAATGGTGTGCCAATCATTAAACATGATGGAAGGATAAAGGAATTGATGAGACAACTAAGCTATCAAGGTCCCAATTCCCGAAGAAGAAAAAAATAGCTAGATCATATCAGGACTAAACTCAAGTATTCAAGCAAATGTCCAAACAACAATGTCAAGGATATATAAAGTAGGCAATGTAGCAATAGAAATGGAATAAGAAACAGAAATTTTTGTGATGGACGAAGAGAATAAGAATAATAAATAGAAACAAAATTCAAAAAATGGAAAACACATTGAAGAAATTTGCAAAAGCAGGCAAACATGGAGAACGACCCAAAGACAAGTAGAGGGCAAAGCAAAGTGAAGATGCGAAAAGAAGGACAGATGATATTTTCCCCTCAAAAGTTGAATCAAGTATAATTGTTGCGAGGGTCAAGACACTACTTACCATGGATAGGTGAATTGCTTTGATAATCCAAGGAACATGAACATGTTTGGTAATTGAGATGAACCAGAAAGTTCAAGTGACTTAAATGTCTTTAATGTCCAAGTTTAACAAGAATGACAGTGAGTGGTGGACAATAAAAAATGTTTATGAAGTGCAAGGGCAAAATATTGTCACTAATGTGACATCGCTAGAAGGGAAGAAAGCTTGCAAATGCTTCCCATATAGAATGTGGGGACATACAACACAAAATTGCATATACAATAGTCTTGCACAAGGCTGTTGGGAGCGCAGAGCGGAAGCGGGGAGCGAGAGCAGGAAGCGCAGATTTTCAAAAATCTCCGGGAGCGGGAATGTTTCGGGAGCGTTTTTTATATAATACATAAAAAATATATATTTTGATGCATATATATATATATATATATATATATATATATATATATATAACATGCAGAATGTTGAATCAATTGCAAAAAACATGAAAACATAGATATAAGATCATTTAACTAATTGATTAGTGATGAATCGATGATCATTAAAGCATCAACCATTTAGTACATACTACATACTACACATATAACATCAATCATAAACATATGTGGGACTCGTCACTTAACATTAAAGCATCATAAGTTATAACATCAATCATAAAAGCATCATAACATCAATCATTAACTTCAAAGGTAAATTGTCATATGATGTTCTTAAGTTCATAACTTCATAACTTCATTGATTATAGAATAAGCCATAATAAAGAGTCAAGAATCAAGACTCAAGACAAAGTACTAAGTTTTAGAGACTACTTCTAAACATGAAACAAAAAAAGAGATCTAGCAAGTACTAAGTACTATGCTCTAAGTTTTCCTCTTGCCACGAGAAACTTCTAGTTT